>CAUYUJ010002670.1:321571-331571 GCA_963575745.1 Prorocentrum cordatum
CCCCCTTGGGAGTCTCTTGGGAGCCTCTTTGGGCCCTCTTGGGGCCGTCTCGGGGCCCTCTGCGGCTGTTTTGGGGTCCTCTGGGGCCGTCCGGGGGCAATGTTTTGTCGTGTCGTTGTTTTGTTTCCTCTAGCCTTGCGGCGCGCAGTCACGCAGTGCAACTCGCGCAGGCCTGCCAGCGGGCTGGTGCGTAACGTGGTTCTGGTGCGCTAGACTAATATTGAACCATATAGCATACCTGACAAGGGTGGCCGCATGCCTTGAGCAGATGAACGCGTTCCTGTTTGACAATGCTGCGCGATATCCGCGCGCTACCACCACGGTCTTCCGCTATCCTGCAGCCGCGCGCTCGCCTGACTGACGGACTCTGCCGCCGCGGCAAATCGCCTAGCATGCATCAATCTTTCTCAACCGCAATGCTCTTCCCATCCTGCTCCGGCAATCTCTGCGCGTTCGCGACGTCCTCGTCGCTGGCGAGGTGGACCGCCTGCAGCCGGCTACTCGCGCTCTCTGCCAACGCACCCCCGACGATGCCAATGACCGCCGCGCTGACGCTGTCCGCGAAGGCCGAGACTTCCAGGGTGGAGTTTGACCTCAACACCCCCCCAAACGGCCTCGCCGCTCAGTTCGACGCCGCCCAGCTTGACCTTTGCAATGCAGCCGTTCTTCCCCAAGGCCCGGCCCGAGAACTCACCTTCGCGGGGCCCGATGCCATTGCCGTGGGCCTCGAGGACCTCCAGGCTCGCGTTTTCCCCATGCGCGCCCGCAAGCGCCCGGAGGCACTCGGCGCCAATTTCGCTCTTCACCATGCCCAGCCGCGCCAGGGTCCTGGTTGCCGGTCGGAGGGGCCGGGCGATGGCGATCGCGGCCTCTGCCTGCAGGCTATTGCCGCTCAGTTCGAGCGTCGAAAGGGAGCCGTTAAACCGGGGCGCCTCTGCGAAAGCTCGGGGCCCGAGCTCGTTGCCCCCGATTCGCGGCGTCTTCAGGCGCGCGTTCCCCTTCGCAGCGTCGGCAATCTCGGCGCCCGCGTAAAATATAATTTCATTTTTCGCGATGCCCAGGCGCTCCAGTGCGCGGTTTGACCGCGACGCCTTCGCAAGCGCTCTCCCTCCGCCCTCGCCGAGCTCGTTCTGGGGGATCCGCAGATGCTGGAGCGTGACATTCGTCTCCAAGGCAATCGCGATCGACTCGACGCCATCTGGCCCAGGCCTGTTGCCGTCGATGTGGAGGGCCAGGAGGCGCGCGCCATGGCGCAGGGCGCCCCCTGAAGGCCGAAAGCCCCCCCGCCCTGGCGTCCTAGGTCGTTGAACTCCGTGTTCAGCGCCTGGAGGCGCATGTTCTTAGAGGGCGCCTCGGCCACTGCCGCGCCTCCGACTTCTCCGATGCCGTTCCAACTGTGCGCGGGCTGTGGAGTGCGTCGTTGCCCTTCAGTGCCTCGGCCATCTGCGGCCCCCCGACCGACCCGAGGTCGTTGCCGTCGATCCGCAGATTCTTGAGCGTCTGGTTCTGAAGCAGCATCTCCCCTGTAGCATTCGGCGCTCCGCCAAGGCTGTTTGTGGACAGGACGGCGTCCTTAATCGCGTTCTTCGACCCCGAAGCCCGCGCCGGGATCTCCCCAGCGCCGGCGCCCAGCCCGGCTCCATGGATGAGAAAACTGTTTCTATGCGGGCCGAGTGCCAGTGCCCCGGCAGTCTCGAGGACCAGCCGATCGAAGCGCGCGGCGCCTGGCTTCGCCTGCCTCAGAATGGCCAGCAAGCTCTCCGTCAGTTCTTCCGGGGTTAGCGCCCGCAGGAATTAATGTCAGCTCCGCCCACCCCTCGCTGATGAGCTCGCGCGGGAGTTGGGCGACGTCCGTCTTTGCGTTTACCCTGTAGAGCATGTGCCCTTGCTGCGCAGGCCGGAGCTTGGAGAGCTCATGCGGCCCCTGCACCCGTATGACCCCAGTAACCTCGCGCAATTTCAGCGTCGACGATGCGCAAGCGATCGCTGCCCTGCGTCAGCCCGAGTCTCTTCGCACCCCCCCGCTTCAGTGTGATCGGTGCCAGCTCCTTGGATTCGACGATGCTGCCCCCCGCGGCGCGTCGTTCTGCGCGGGCCGCCGCGGCCGCGAGGCCGGCGCGCTTCAAGTGTTCAGCTGCCTCTCGGAGAACGCTGCTCGCCATCAACTTGACGGAGTCGGTTATCTCCAGCGCCGTGCGGATAGAGTTGAGCAGCTTCTCGTCGTCGTTGAAATGTTCAGCCGCCGTCTTCTGTCGCGCTCCTGATTTTCCCGCGTGCCAGGTCACGGACGGCCCTCGAGGCGGCGCCCGCCTCCAACGCGGAATACTGGCCGACGGTCGCCCACTGGTACCTGGCCACTGCAGTGCTGACCTCGGACACCAGGCCCTTGCACATGTCTGTCACGAGCCTCTTGCGCTTGTCGATGACCTGGTCGATCGTCAGCGCAGAGAAATTCACATTGAGGCGTGCCTGGATGCACGGGATGCCCCCCTGGGTCCGCGAGCCGACCACCTCCGCGCATGCGGGCAGGGGGCAACAGATTTCTTCCCCGCGCGGGCGCTGAGAGATGGGGGCCAGGTCCGCGCCACGGTCGATCATGCCAGTCTGGATTTCGAAGATGGCGGCGGCCTGGGCGTCGCCACCCTGCGCGTACTGCTGGGCAACAGCCTCGGCCTTCGAACAGCTCAGGAACCTGTGCTCGATGCCCCCATACGACGCCAGTCTCGTCCTCGTTCCAGAAGCAAGCGGGCAAGACGCCAAGCTGAGTGCCCAGGTAGAGCTTGCCAGCTTTCTCGAGCTTGCTGAGCTTGACCGGCGCCGAATTGATCGTGTGGATCGTCGTGCAGCATCGGTTCCCGCGGCAGAGATCGTGGAACTTCTTGACGCGCTCTGCCTGCCCGCCTCGAGGGCAAACCCGCGGTTCACGGCGTTGTACGTCTCGAACATGGAACCAGTGCGAAGGCGGCCTCCGATCCACTCGGGCACCCAGCGGCCGTTCACCCTTGCCCCTCAATTTCGCATTGATCCCCTCGAACACCTCCTTGAAATCGCCGATGCCCCCCCGCTGGCAGAGGCGCTGCGTGGCCGTCTCCTCGGGCCACTTCCACTTGGAGCGCGCGTCGCCCGCCTCAGGGCGCGGGCTCGAATTGCCGCCGTGGCCCCCCAGAACGGATCCGAGGGTCCTCGATCCTGACTGAAACGCGTCATGCGATGCCAGGCTATCCGAGGGTCTCGTTTTGCTTTGCCATGAAGTGCCACTCTTTCTCCGGCGTGGTTGTCGCGCCGTAATTCTGAATCTTCCACTCGACAGCGGAGTCCTCCGCATTGCAATGCTCGCGCATCATCGCTCTCTCCACCCTCGGATCGGGCGAGCCAATGAGGTCCTCCACCCCCCCGAAGAAGTCACTCCGGGTGCCGTGGGAGAAGCAGAACGAGCCTGGCTCGCCAGCGAACTTACTGTTCATCTCGCCAGCCGTGGCGGCCTGCGCCCAAGTGAGCTCCTCCGCCATCCCAGGGATCACGTCGACGAGCTTCTCGAGGACGCCGCCGCTGCGCGGCAAACTCATGGCGACCTCCCTCGCCGAGCCGGCGCGCTCGAGCTCCGGGTGGCCGAGCGCCCGGACGAGCGAGAACTCCAGCTGGCCGCGCTCGGCCTCGGTCAGCGGGGCGGCCAATGCCTCCGCCAGCGGCCAGCGGGCCTTCCCCGAGAGCCACTCGCGCATGCTTCAGCGCTCAAGGCCTGCGCTGGACTCGCCCGCGCCGTCGGCACACCCCGCCGCCTCGGCAGCGGAGGCAGCGCGCTCCGCGTGCAGCTTGCGCGCCCGCCCCAGCGCATCCGTCAGCCCTGGCGGCACGCTCGCGCATTCCACCTCTGGGATCAGCCAGTCCCCGACCTCACGATACCGCACCCTCTGTCCACACGGCATGCTGAAATCGCTGATTGCAGCGGCGGTGAAGTGATCTGCGGTATCGTCGGATGACAGGGTGCCAAAGGCGTCCAAGACCAGCCGACGCTTTCTTTTACAAGCGGACAACAGGCGCCCCGCGCATCCGCGGGCGCCCTGGAAGGCGCCGATTACTCCAGCGCTTTGGGGAGCTGCGCGCGCCGCTGCGCAGCGAGGCATGCAAAGTCCGCCGCGCTGCCCCCAGCGAAGCGCACTTCACCGAGAAGGAGTAGCGCCTGCCCGCGCGCCGGCAGCCAAGACCAGCCGACGCACTTCGCTCCCTGGCACGAGGCCGTCGCCCGACACGTCGGCCGTGTAAAAGAACCTCAGCAGCGCCGCCTTGGCTTCCCTGGCGGGCGGCATCAACACGCAAACCCCGTGTCGGCACTGGGCCCGGCGCCGCGGCGTAGCCGCGGCTCCGTGGACGAGAAGCTGAGGAAAGCGGCTTGAGCCCAAATGGCTACGGGGCCGTCTCTGGGATCTGGGACATCTTGGACCGTTGTCGGTCCCTTTGGGGGGCCTCTGGGGCTGCCTCCACGAGGCTCCCAAGAGAACCCCAAGAGGCCCCCGAAAGGCAGCCAAGACGCCCAAGAGGCCCCCGGGACTGCCAAGAGACCTCCAAGACGCCCCAAGAGAGCTCTAAGAAACTCTCGAATGACATATAAAGAGATTTCGAGAGGCATCGAAAGGCCTGTGGCCTTTTGTTCGCCCTCCAGCTCCTCCTCCTCCTCCTCCTCCTGCTGCTGCTGCTCCTCCTCCTCCTCCTCCTCCTCCTCATCTCCCTTCCTTCCTCCTCCTCCTCCTTCTCCTCCTCCTCTCTCTCCTCCTCTCGCTCATCCGAGTCATCCTCCATCCTTCCCCTCTTGGGCTAGAACGTCTTACCAAACCCTGTTTTCCACTGCATGCTCCTCCGCATCCCTGATCAGGGCAACTCGTCTGGGCATGGTGTCTGGATGGGCTGGTGGGGCTACGCGAAGCTTCTGGAACAGGACCAAGGAGTCAGGAGGAAGGAGGAGCGAGGAGGTTCGAGGATCGAGATTTGTGGACGCGTTGGGTTTTTATGGGCCGCTGGGGACTTCCAAAATCCCCTGCAGATCTCCTGTGAGGAGGGGGGGGAGGCTGATGATGCACGGTCTTCTACAGGATGGAACGGATGGGGCCATACAGCAGGGTAACTGACCGCTGTCCCGAGGCCAGAACCTAATTTATACATGCAGCCCAACTGATCACGTAGCTCGGATGAGGGTCGGCGCCAGGCGAAGCGCCCTTCCATCCGCGGAGCATGCTCGCGCCGCATCTGGCGCCGACGCCAGCGCCCCAGCTCCGCGACCGCCCAGGGGTGGGGGATGGGCGCCTGTTTTTCGCCCTCTTTTTGGCCGACTCCAGCGCAACATCCACACCCTCACTTGCGCCCGGGGAGTCAGGCGCCAGAGCAGCGTCTGCGTCTGCTCCTTCCCTCCCCCCAGCCGGGGGAAGAGAGATGATGATGATGACGAGGAGGAGGAGCAGCAGGAGGATGAGGAAAGGAGGAGGAGGAGGAGGAGGAGGAGGAGGAGGAGGAGGAGGAGGAGGAGGAGGAGGAGGAGGAGGAGGAGGAGTAGGAGTAGGAGTAGGAGTAGGAGTAGGAGTAGGAGTAGGAGTAGGAGGAGGAGGAGGAGGAGGAGGAGGAGGAGGAGGAGGAGGAGGAGGAGGGCGAGCAGAAAGGCCAGAGACCTCACGAGGGGGCAACCTGTCGACCAGGACGGGCTGCTCGTCGGGATCTCCGAGAGCTGGCCATGGCGGGTGGACCAGGCGCCCATGCTCAGGACTCTCCTGACCTCCTGCCGAGCCACACCCGGCCTGCAGATGCTAGGCACGACAATCTAGCACTAGGTCGGCCATGTCCTCCTACAGGCGGAGCTTTGCCGAAACATAAGAAGTAGTCAAACGATGCTCAAACATAGCCAAAAACAGTCCAAACATCGTCCCCGTACTATTTCTTGACGGTTTGCGTGCATCCCTCCTGCAGAGGGACGTGCCCGATTGAAATCTAGCTGCTGACGTGCCTCGCCCGCGCGCTATATCAGCATCCTCGCCTGCTCGCCTAACCTCGGCTCCGTGCGCTGAATCGAACGCCTGCTCGCTCGCGCGCGCGCGCTCGCTTACATGTGCTGCGCGGCAAGCCCTGTGCCGCCGCCTCGCTGGAACGCTGCGCGCACAGAAGGTGCCAAGAGGTGCTGTGCGACTCCGAAGGCTCCTCTGAAGTCCTCATCGACCATGGTGGAGGAGGAGGAGGAGGAGGAGGAGGAGGAGGAGGAGGAGGAGGGAGGAGGAGGAGGAGAAGGAGGAGGAGGACGAGGAGGAGGAGCAGGAGAAGGAGGAGGAGACAGGGGAGGAGGAGGAGGAGGAGGAGGAGGAGGAGGAGGAGGAGGAGGAGGAGGAGGAAGAGGATCGAGGATCGAGGATGAGAAGGAGTAGGAAACACTTAGCCTCAATGTGTCATCTCTGAGTGTGGACCTGCTGAATCTTGCATGGCGGGTCGATCGGTGAGCCCCCCGACGGCCTCATCATCAACGCTATGAATCCGGCAAGGTGAGCCGAGGCTCTCTGTGCCGGAACACTTACTCGAGGTTCATTCTTACGGAACGCCGGGCTGCAGGGGAAGACAATCATATAGAACATCGAAATGCGACCCAGTATTCCCAATTCACGAACCAAGGCCAGTCATCTCGAGGGCAGATCCGACCCGACCCCTCCCCAAGAGGCATTCACGCGATCCAGTATTCCTCGCGAGTGACCAACCAAGGTCCAGAGTCTTTGGGAAATAACGATCTGGCCACCCATCATCTGGAATAATGGGCCTGGGTCTCATGGGATGAGTAAACCCAGCAAGGTGCGGCATCCAAGAAGCATTGCACACCGAATATGATATTCTACGGCGGCATCCAAGAAGCATTGCGCACCGAATCTGATATTCTCCGGCGGCAAGCAAGTCACATCTCCTATTCCAGAGTATTGAACCGTGGGTGAACGTTGTGTAGAATATCAGACCGAGGGCTACCTTTCTTTGGAATCTGTCCTCGGAAGTTCTGTACCTCATGTTCCTGGCTGCCTCTGTCGCTGCCCCTGTCAATGCCAATCCCCTTGCTGGCCCAACAATCTGATCGAGGCTTACTCGCACTGCTTGACAAGCTGGGCTCAACGAACAGCACGGTGTCTGGTAGCTTTTGCCCCTGGGATGGCTGCAAGAGCCCACGCAAGGACAGCCGCCCGAAAACGGACAGCTGGAAACCCCAGGGAGCTCGGGGCACTGCCAGGCAAAAGGAGAAGGCTGATCGAGGTCCAAGACCGAGCTCTGCGTCCGCATCGCCATCATGACATTCGGTGACATGGCTGTGTGCCCAGACCCGCCCGAGGCTCACGGAATCAAGATCGCAGAGACATACATGCAAACGTGCATGGGGAATACATCTATAACTTGTTAAAGCGCCCACTCGCCCCAGATACAACGATTTCCTGCCGTGACGACGTCGACTTTGGTTGCTAACATCGCGTGACTCCTTCAGTCTTGGACGATCTCGTGGGCGAGACAGGCATCCATGCTCACGGCCTCACGTTCTGGATTCCTCGGCCGCGACCCCATGGACACAGGGCGGCCTTTCGACGATACTCCACGCAGAACGTGCCCATGGGTCCACGGGATCGCGCCAGTGCCCAGAGCGCGAGGGCACGGATACGGCAGGTTCGCGCGGTGTCGACCCTGGCGGCGTTTCCCGACACCGCGGGGATCGTTCAAGCTTGAACCATCGGCCCTGCCACTGAGGGCGGGTCGTGCCACGACGGGCCGCTTCTGGCCCACGGGCGGCGCTGAAAACCTGGAGCGCCCGCGGTGGGGTCGCGGCGAGCCGACACCACGCGAACCTCCACGCCGAAGCGCTGCCGCTCCTCGCCAGTGCTGCCCGCCGCCATGCGCTCGGGGCGCTGCGGGTCGTCGGGGCGCTCGCCGGGCCCCCGCACCGAGTTCACGCGGTCCCCGACGCGAAACCCCTTCATCAGCTCGTGGCGCCGCGCGAACCCAGCCGCATGGACATATCGTGGACGTGTTCGTCGCTCGTGGCGGTCTCCCTTCCCTCGGCGGCGCGCCCAGGGACGAACGCAGAGGGCGGCCGGGCTCCTCGGCCGCCTCCCCGCCGTCTGAGAGAGAGGCCGCCCGTGGCTGCGGAGAGGGCCCGGAAGGCTTCTCGGAAGGCTCCTCAGCCTCGGGCGCCCGCGCAGGCCTCGCTGGCGCGTCGAGACCCCACGAGCCTAGCCACGAACCAGATGCCCGAATCCGAGAACCCTGAGCTCCCCAAACCTGTGCATCTCTTGGGAGGTCGACTTTTTACTTCCGCCGCCTTCCGTCAACCTTCCGCCGGCGGAGGCGGCCTCGTTTTACTTCCGTCGACCTTCCGCCGCGGAAGATACGACAACTCCGTCCGTCCTCGAAGGCGAGGCCTTTTTTGGAACGCCCCATATCACCGCCAGGGGTGCCGAAGAGACCTGGCGGCGGATCGCTGGGGGCTCGCCGGGGCTCTCGAGCTGCGATGGCGCAATCTCTTCCTGCCTGGCTCCAGGACGGGCAGGGGGACGTGCAGATCCGAGCCCCGCCGTCGCTGCCGCCGCCGCCGCCGTCGTCGTCCAGAAGTCCTCCGCGGTTCCCAGGTGCCCCTGGAGGCCTCTGGAGGCCCCCGCAGGCCCCAAAGGGCAGAAGACCTGACAGCAAAAAAGCCTCCTCCTCCCCCTCCTCTTCGCCGCCGCCGCCGCCGTCGTCGCCGCCACCGCCGTCGCCGCCGTGGACGCAAGCGCACGCAGGGCATCAGCGCGTCTTGACAGCTCCTGGGGCATCCGCGCGAGAAAGACGGGCAGGACACAATGCCGGTGGTCGTGGTCGCGGTCGTGGTCGTCGCGGTCGTCGCGGTAGTCGCCGCCGACTGCCGCGCAAGGCCGCGAGGCGGCCGCGCGGGGACGCTGGCGAGCTCGGCCGCGCGGCCGTTCCCGTCGCTCCTCGGGCTCGGGCGCCGTCCAGGGCGTAGAAAAGCATGTACGCGTCCTGTGTCACCAGCCGCTCCTGCCAGCGAGTGGGGGGAGGCCTCGCTCCTCTTCTCCTCCTGCTTCACCTCCTCGTCGTCCTCCCCTCGTCATCCCTGCTCCTCTTCGTCCTCCCTCCTCCACCTCCTCCAATTCCTCCTCCTCGTCCTCAGTCCTGCTGCTCTATCTTCCTTCTCATTATCATCCTCGTCCTTGTCGTCGTTATCCGCTTCCTTCCTCCTCCTCCTCCTCCCCCGCCTCCTTCTCCTCTTCCTCCTCCTTCTCCCCCTCCCCCTCCTCCTCCCCCTCCTCTTCCTCGCCATGATCCCCATCATCATCACCACCACCACCATCCTCCTCCTCCTTCTCCTCCTCCTCCTCTCCCTCCTCCTCCTCCTCCGCCTCCTCCTCATCCTCCTCATCATCATCACCACCATCATCATCATAATCATACCAGAAATAAGAAGAATTCGCATCATCATCACCACCAGCAGCATCACCAGCATCTTAAGTATCAGCATCATCATCATCACTAGCATCATCACCATTATCATCACCATCACCAAGGCCATCATCATCATCATCATCATCATCATCATCATCATCATCACCATCACCATCATCATCATCCTCATCATCATCATCCCCCTCCTCATCCTCATCCTCATCCTGATCTTAATCATCACCATCATTATCATCATGGCCATCATCATCTGCAGCCGCATCTTCCTCATCGTCACCACCACCAGCACCAGCATCAACATAACCATCACCATCACCATTCACATCATCAGCATCATCATCATCAACAACAGCATCAGCAGCAGCAGCATTCCTCATCTTCTTCCTCTTCCATCCCCCTCTGCCCTTATCCTTCCCCCACCTGCAATAATCTTATGAATCGGACTATTCTTCCGACTGGAAGTACAGCCGTGCTGACCTTAGCCCTATGTTTATAAGTACTACTCGTACTGATTTGGATCAAAATAACGATGACTGTGACCATCTCC
>CAUYUJ010002670.1:334071-336683 GCA_963575745.1 Prorocentrum cordatum
TACTACTACTACTTATTTAGTACTATACTACTACTACTACTATACTACCTAGTACTAGAGTTACTAGTACTAGTATTAGTACTAGTACTAGTACTAGTCTAGTCTAGTTCCTAGTCCTTATCCTAGATACTACTACTGACTACTACTTCTACTACTACTACTACTATACTACACACTACTACTACTACTACGACTTACTCGTACTACTACTACTTACTATTACTACCACGACTACGACTACTACTTACTACCTAATACTACACTACTACTACTACTACTATACTAGACTGACTTACGATTACTACTACTACTACTACTTACTACTACTACTACTACTACTACTGCTACTACTGCTACTACTACTACTACTACTACTACTACTACTACTACTACTACTACTACTACTACTACGACTACTACTCCTATCCTTATTCCTTATTAAAATATACTCCTACTCCCCCCTCAGGCCGGCAGATAGCGGGCGCATCCGGGTGGTCCCATCCTATCCTGTAAAAAAACAATACAAAATTAACATGTTTCTTATTTTATCCTCTTGACATGGACGTCCTGTCGTCCACGGCGATAAACCATTGCAAAAAATCCCACAAAGAGCACACGCGCGCGTTCATGTCATAATCCTACCGAACACCGTGTTTTTTGCAAGCATTTCAACATAAAAACATCAAAAACCCAATGCTTTTGCACAAAAATTCTACAAATTTCCCGCCCGGGCTCTCTTGCTGAAATCATAGGAAAACCATAGGAATCTTAAGAATTCTGTCAAATCCAACGATTTCACGTCATCGCGCGGTGCACTCGCGATGCTCTGTCATGCACCCAGGCCGCGAATCCTGTGCAAAAAATACCACAAAGAGCACACTCGCGCGTTCATGTCAGAATCCTACCGAACACCGTGTGTTTGCAAGCATTTCAACATAAAAACATCAAAAAACCCAATGCTTTTTCACAAAAATGCTTTGGGGTGTCCTGTCAGACCGTCGGGCTTCCTCCGGCCACCTCTGGCTTCCTGCGGTGTACCGGGCCATTCTCGACTCGTCTGGCAATGCGTGCGCGGCATTCAACACGCGCTCGCCAGTTCCCGTCGGCAACCGCCATCGCGGCCGCATCAGCTGTACCAAACCGGCTGGCCGGTGTGACTTCGGCCCCCAGTTGTGCCAGCTTTGCTTCTTATGTTGTGGGAGGGCGGGTGGGACTGGGCATGCCATGCTTGACTCGCTCGAGCTGGCTAGCTTGACTCCTACTCCTACTCCTACTCCTACTCCTACTCCTACCCCTACTCCTACTACTACTACATCTACCACTACTACTACCACTACTATTGCTACTATTACTCCTACTATTACTACTTCTACTACTACTACTACTAGTACTGCTACTACTACTACTACTACTACTACTACTACTACTGCTACTGCTACTACTGCTACTACTGCTACTGCTACTGCTACTACTCCTACTCCTACTAAGACCAGTACTCGAACGACGAAGGCGACTATAACTACTACTACTTATACTACTGTTACTACTACTACTACGACTACTACTACTACTACGACTACTACTATTACTACTACTACGACTGTTACTACTACTACTACTATTACTACTATTACTACTACTACTACTACTACTACTACTACTACTACTACTACTACTACTACTACTACTACTACTATTACTATGGCTACTACTAGAACTAGCATCACGACTATTGCTACTGCTACTACTACTACTACTACTACTACTACTACTACTACTACTACTACTACTAGTACTCCGACTACTAGTACTAGTACTACTAGTGCTACTACTACTATTACTACTACTACCCACTACTCTACCTACTACTACTACTATTACTACTACGACTCATACTACTACTCAGTAATAATACAAATACGTTACTACTACTACTACTGCTACAATACTAGAATAACTACTAGTACTATACTTACTACTACTACCACTACTACTACTACTACTACTACTACTACTACTACTACTACCTACTACTACTCTACTACTACTGCAATGCTACAATCTATACAATACTATACTACTACTACTACTACTACTACTACTACTACTACTACTACTACTACTACTACTACTACTACTCCTGCTACTACTACTACTAATACTACTACTCCTACTACTTCTTCTTCTACGACTACGACTACTACGCCTACTACGGCTACGACTACTACTACTGATACTACTACGACTACGACAACTGCTACCACGACCACTACCACTACCACTACCACTACTACTACTACTACTACTACTACCACCACTACTATTTCTACTACTACTACTGCTACTACTACTACTACTACTACTACTACTACTACTACTACTACTAGTACTAGATCTACTATTACTACTCCTACTCCTACTACTACTCCTTATTACTACTACTACTACTACTACTACTACTACTACTACTACTACTACTAGAATTACCACGACTGCGACTACTACTACGATTACTACGACTACTACGACGACTACGGCTACGACTACGACTACGACTACGACTACGACGGCGACGACTATTACGACGACTACTACTACTACTACTACTACTA
>CAUYUJ010002670.1:336783-390596 GCA_963575745.1 Prorocentrum cordatum
TACTACTACTACTACTACTACTACTACTACTACTACTACTACTACTACTACTACTACTACTTACTACGTACTACTTACTACTTACTACTAACTACTTACTACTTACTAGTACTACTACTACTACTACTACTACTAATACTACTACTACTACTACTACGACTACTACTACTACTACTACTACTACTACTACTACTACTACTACTACTACTACTACTACTACTACTACTACTACTACTACTACTACTACTACTACTACTACTACTACTACTACTACTACTACTACTACTACTACTACTACTACTACTACTAGTGCTTGTACGTCACCAGCGAATGTAACGACAAAGATGGCGCCAAGAGGCGCTCGGATGTGTCATGGCTCCGGCCATTCTGTTCACTCTCTTGGGCGCAGCCGGGGTTCGTTCAGCGCGGTCGAAGCAGAAGCCAGGCTATGATATCCACACGCCCCTCGTCCTCAACACCTCCCTCTTTAACGCCCCCGCCCCCCGCGTTCGAGAGTCGCGCAGACCCTCGGCCGGGCGGCGGACCGGTGCTCCCGCGGGATCTGGTGGCAGGAGGCGTCGTTGAAGAGGTGCCTGCCGCCCGTGGGGAGGAGCAAAAGACGGCATGAGCGAAAACTTCCGTAGGCCCGCAGGGCCTGCTCGGGTCTGCGCCGAGCCCCTGGCGGCGTCTCCTTCGCCGCCTCGGGCTGTCTTTCGCGCTCCAGCGCCGGTGCCCTTGCGGGCTTCTCCCTCGGGGGGCCCTCCTCCTCCCCAGCCCCGCTGCCGCGGGGCAGCGGCGCGTCCCCGCTTCGGCTGCGGGGGTGGGACGCGCAGCTCGTGGAGGGGAGGTGGGAGGAGAGTGAGGGTGAGGGCCGCTGAGAGCGCGTCCGAATCGAACACGCCTCAGGAACAAATGAGAATCCTGAGGGGCCGCGAAGCGGCGGAAATATTATGTACTGAGAGGGCGGGCGAGGGCCAGGGAAAACCGACGCCGCGAAACCGCTCCCAGGGGAGGCAAGACGAGTTACGTCTGCGCTTTGCCCTCGGGGCGCTTGGAGCGCCCTTGGCGGCCGTGGAAGATCCTATCGATCAACCCCAGCTGGTTGGCCCTCGTGCTCGGATTCTCTGAGAGCCCAGCACAAGGACGACGGAGCTTCCGAACGCTCCGAGACGTCTCGAGGGTCGTCGTGCCAGCACACTTACGGCAACAGTAGACCGAATTCACACAGAAGACATCGCGACCCAGAGCCGCAAACTCGGCTATGAGCTCGGTCGACCCTGAACTGTTTGAAGCCTCGCCGATCTCAGGCTGCTGGGGAGGGTCCACGGGCCCAGGAAGGGGTCCCTCCGAGGCCTCGCGAGGCCCCTCACCCAAAAAGTCCGCGACGAGCACTTGGAACGGGGCAATGCGGGGGTCCGACGCTTTGACCCAGACCTCCCCCGAATTCTCAAACCATTCCGCACAGGCCAGGCTCTGGAGGCTAGAGGGCCCACATTTCCTTCCCGAACCTGTCCTAAGCCAAGCTAGAGTCGAGTCCGAGCGAGCCGATCTCCCACATCTCCTGCACCTATGCTCCTTGAGTCTCCTGCACCACCATAGATCATGATCTGAATCACGGCCGAACACGACTGGCTGACCCAGAACCTCACGAGCCTCTGGATCCTGAACGGGCGGCGGAGGACCTCGGCCCCAACTCTCCGAGACAATGACGCGTAAACATGCCCACGACACAAACTGCAGCGTGGCCTTATGGATTTTCAAAGCCTCTGTGAGCGACTCCGAGATCGCGTTGGCGATCATGTGGTGCGCCGCACCTGCCTTGGCTAAGTAATCGGCCCAGGCATTGCCGAGCCAGTTCTCCAACTCATCAGGATTATCCAGCACGCTGTCGGGGTCACGGTGTGCAGGAGTCCACTCGAAGCGGATTGGGTACTCGAGCACACGACGCCGAGCAACCTGAAACATTGCGCGCCATATCCTGGCGTGCTTGCCTCGGCCGCGCTGAAGGGATTGATCCCAAGACTTGCCCTCAGTTACCAGCCCCAGGAGGTCAGACACGAACAGCTCATGATCAGGATGAAATTCCAAACCCATTTTGATAGCATATCTCTCAGCACGGCCAACGGTCTGCACATAGAAGGGCAGCGGTCCGTAGACTGCACGGACTGGCAGCAGGGTCTTGGGGTCCAGCTGGATGCATGAGTACCCACACCGCCTAGTCTCTGGAACACTGGAGGCGAAGCCCGAACCGTCGGTATAGCTCTTGGGGCCCCAAGGCCCATCGGCGTCGCCCCACAGGAGAACTTCCGAACTTATTGTGTCGAGCCCAGGGATACCCGCAGGAGGAGCGGGGGCCCCAAAGACCAGGTAGTTGGACTCCCAAGCCAGACGCCCCTCATACCACTCGCCCCCCTTCAAGAGCATGCCTCTGGTTGCCTCCAAGTACTCTGAGATGTCCAAGAAGTCCTGGCGCTGCGTGAGCAGCTCGGGGCACTCGTAGAGCACGTGGCCCCAAATACCCTGAGACTGGGCCCCACAAGCTGCACACGGCCTGATTGGGATCTTTTGACGGGCATCTTGGAGCTGAGGTATGGGGAGGTTCCCTGACCAGTGCGCTTGGAGGGCCCCAAGTCTACGAACACACGTGATACTCGTCACCGAGTTGCGTAAGCCTCGGTGCCATATCTGCTCGTCAGGCTCAGCGGTGTAAAAATGCTTGAGCAGCCGCTCGTCCTGCCAACGCTGGATCCCCTGGGTGAGGAAAACCTTCAGGTCGGCAGGGCACATAACACGCAAGTCGAAAACATGGCCTAGATCATCAACCACCATATGACTAGATACTAAGTTCCAACCAATACGTCGTAACGTCAACCAGCAGGCCCCGATCGGGCCCCGAGTGTTAGCCCAGGACAGCGTGCGGATCTTATCTCGGAGAGCCTCCCAAGCCCGATGTAGACGACTGTCGGGTATTCTACCGTCCCAGACCCACTCCGCAAATTTAATAACTATGGCTATTGTGGCGTGGTAGATAGGATCGTAGAATTCGCTCTTGTGGCTGATCAAGTAGGCGGTCACACCCGTGTTAAATCTGCCTGGCGCGCCGTTCAAGACGGCCGCGAAAAGACGCAGCTCTCGAAGTGCAACGTCGCTTACGCCAGCAACTGCAGCACCGTGCGCCACTGATGGAAGGGCGCCTGTGCGCCACAAAGCCGTCGAGACCTTGCCGACCGCAGACTTCAGCATGGAAAACCTCGCCTTCCTCTCTCTAAGCTGTTTGAGGCGCTTCTTTTCCATGCCCCGAATAACCTTGGGCCCCGTGAGCTCGTGACCTAGGTTCCTCATGTGGCCCTTGTGCGGGATCTTCATGGAGCCCATGTGGTGCTGCACCCCCTTCCAGAACTTCCGAGAACCAGCAACAGCCCCAGACTTCGACGCCTTCAAGATCATGCCGAGGCCCTTGGAGTCCTGGATGAAACCCTTGACAGCAAGCGCAAGGTACTTGGCCTCCTTGGGGTCCTGGGAGGTATGCTGGAGCCCTATATCGTCCATGAGCGTCCTCGGGGTCACCGTGGGGGAGACCTTCGAGACCCTCTGCACCGACCTATAGGTGAGCAGGTACAGGACATATGTGGCGTGGGTACACCCTGCCAGGATCCCCTGGAAGGACCGAAAAGCTCGAGAAACGCTCCCAAAGGCCCTTATTCGACGGGGCTGTTGGTAGCTCTGAATGAGGAGCCAAAGAAGACGCAGTGGAAACCCAAGAGCCTGGCCTTCTCGGAGCAGCGCATGTGGGTCAACCATATCATAACATTTGCTCATATCTAATAAGATTGTACATGTATGTTCCCCCAACAACTGCGCAACCTCCTGCTGAATATTATGATCAAAAACCGAATCTGTGGACGTGTGGCCCGCTCTCGTGCCCCACATCTGGTCGCACTGGTAGCCAGCCTGCCACGCTGCCGAGACTGGTCTCCTGAGCTTGCCCCAAAGGCGAACCAGCGCATGAGATAACACAATCAAGCGTGTGTCCCCATCTGGCTTAGGTAAGCGAACCATTTCACTGTAAACCCGCTCAGGAGGCCAGGGCAGCCACTGCTCGAAAAGCAGAAACATCTTGGCGATGCGCTCGAGCGCCTGGTCCGACAGAGCGTCCAGGCATCTAGGTGAAATACGGCTCGGCCCAGCTGCCGTACGCGTCGAAAACTTGCGAATGGCAGCCCGCACTTGGTGGTGGTCGAGCTCGGGCAGAGCAGACCAGCTCTCATGGCCTGGCGGCAGCTCTGGGGGCGACAAGTCGTGGCGTCGCCAGACGCCCTCCCACGCGTCGAGGGTGTGGTTTGCCAGCAGGTACGGCTGGGCGTCCACGTCAAAGTTGAGCTGCTCCTGCTTGCCGCGCACCTTGGAGGCAGCGTGGGCCTGACTGGCCCCTCCCAGGAACGCCTGCTTGGCCCAGCCACGCCAAGCCTGCTCCGAGACCGACCCCGCTGCCTTCAACACCGCGTCGGCCTTCAGAATGATGTTGTCCAAACCTGAGTCGAAGCCGGCGTCGCCGATCGCGCCCAAGCCTCGCAGCAGAAAGTCGACGGTGTCCTGGTCCAAGTGGTGGCAGGTCTTCTTGTCGCGGACGATCCTACGGCAGTACTGGTCCACCTCGTAGAAAGCCTGCAGCACCTTGGCGTACTGCAGGGGCGTAAGCTGGCAGACCACCGAAGCCAACTGTAACCGTTGACAGAACCTGCCCAGTCGATCACGCTCCGACCTGAGATGCTGACACCATCTTTTGACCGTCGCCCACGCATAGACCTTTGGCCCGCGATAAGTACGACGGCGCGGAGGTTCCCAAGCCAACAGCTTCCACTTGAAACGTGGAGGGCCCGAACGCCCGACGAAAGAAATCGCATCGTTGTCAACCTTGTCATAGCGCCCAGCCAACTCGAAATCGACTCCATCAAGCACAGCGCCCCAAACTCGGGCAAGATCTGAAACCTCCTTCACTTCGAAGAAAATATGATCCACAGCATCCCACGGGTACGGGAACCTCGCGCACCCACATGGAGGAATAACTGGGAATGCCCTCGGCTCGTCTGGCACAAGACACCATGCTAGCCTGTCGCTGCCCAGGGGATCAATGCTTACTGGGTAGTGCGGAGGGGGCATGGTGCCGTACATGTCCACCACCACTGCTGTCCCGAGACGTGCCGACAAATTTGCACACGCAATGAAGTAGTCAATCTTCGAGTTGCCGTCCTCCTTGCAGCACGCGGCCGACGGTGGAGTGTAAGACAACCCAGCCAGAGACTCAATCCACCCCCTCGCATTCAGAGCTGCTATATCAGAATTCCAGTCACCAGCTAAGATCCAGTCAAAGCCCGCAGCATTCCAGAAAGCGACTCTCTGAGCGATGGCCCACAGTATGGAAAGATTCTCACCTGTCAGACCGATGCTTGTCACCAAGTATGCACTGACCACAATCACCCCGCCAGGGGCTCCCCAATTGACAAAGCTGGCCACCACTCTGCCTGGATAAATAATGGGGTCGCCGTCGGGAGGCTTCGTGATCATCACATTCGTGGGCGCCAGGATTGCAACCCCACAGTGGTTGGCCTGCGGGCCCTTGGCATTGGTCGCCAAGGCTGGTGCCCACATGCCGTGGAAGCCGAGGTCCTTGGCGCGGTGCTGGAACTCCCCGAGGCGTGACTCCACGATCCTCGTCTCCTGCGCGCAAATGATCTTGGCCTTCGCCACGGCCAGAAAGTCGAACAGCGGGCCGAACGAGCTCGCATTCACCGACATGATTGTGCCTGCTATGGCAGGTGGAGAAGATTTGCCCTCCAACTCACCCGTCTTAGATATATCAGACCCGACGCTCACGCTACCGCGCCCGAGATCCAAATGTTCATCAGCGGGGGCAGAGGGAAATGACGAAGCTGCGCCTGCTGCTTCATCGCGTTCTGACTTACGTATTTCCGAAGGGGTTCGGGCAAATAAGGGGAACAAGGTCGTCGGCTTCCCGATCGGCATCAAGAAACTCGAACGGGTCGTACTCCCCGTCCATGTTTGATCCCACCATGGCTCCAGTAGGTCGGTACCCTCTGCCGTCCAACGTCGCAGCAGGCTCGCAGCGAGGCGAAGAGGGTGAGTGGTGCGTGCCGTGGGGGCCAGGGGCCTCCCACGGTCGGTACTCTCCGCCCTCAGTTGTCCTCGATGCTGCTTGCCCGCCGACGACGGGCGGTGAGCAATGCGTACCTCCTGGAGCCGAGAACGCCGTAGAAGCACACCCCATCTGTGAAGCAGAAGCCGCACTCTGCGAGGTACGCGATGCACGGGGTTCCACCTCAGCGCTCTGCTCGGCAAGCCGAGTGAGCGGTGCTGAGGGTAGCCAACTCGTGCCAATAGCATTCTCATCCCAAGAGACACTTGCCGATGCCGCGGAAGACGCCGCACTCTGTGACGCGCGCGGTGCACGGGGTTCCGCCCCAGGCCTCTGCTCGGCAAGCCGAGTGAGCCTCCCTGAGGGTAGCCAACGCGTGCCAATAACATCAGAATCTTCCCCAGAGACGCTTGCCCACGGTGTAGCACACGCCGCCGACGTCGTAGTCCTCGGAGAAGTTGCAGATGAAGCTGATACCCCGCTTCGAAGGGACCCGTCATTGCTTGCCGTCATTGCCGCTGAACTGAGTAAGATACCAAGCCCAAAGCTGACGAAGCTATTGTTTGCGAGCCCGCTTGCACGCCTCGATGTACGTCGTCTGGAACCGCTTGAACCTTTCCGTGACCGCCTCGGCAGAGACACTTTCGTCCGTGGGGATTCCTCCCGCGTTGAGCGTCGCCCGCATGTCTGCCTCTTCCATCTCAATGTCGGGAGGTTCGGCTTGATCAGGCTCTTGTACAGGTGGTTATGCAGTCTGAGGCGGAGGTGGCTTTGCCTGCGGCGCCTGCTGCAACTTGGTGACCGTCTCCGCCATCGCCTGCAGCCCAGCAGTAAGATCAGGCCCCAAGCCCAGAGTGCTGGCGGCGCGCCCCAGCTGCTCCACCGACACGGCGAACCCAGGGAGCATCTCATGGAGCGTGGGTGGCCGCTGCTGCTCGGGCGGGCGCGCCTGGGACATGGCCTTGCGCGTCTCCTCTTCGAGCCTGACCACCTCGGCGGAGGCCTCCACGAGCTTTGCCTCAGCCTTGTCCAAGTGCCCCTGCAGCTCCTGGATCTTGGCCCCCTGCTCTTCGACCGACTTGCGCACGCTGGACTCCTGGGACCTCGCATGCTGGAGCTTGGCCGCCAACGACCGAGCTTGGTCCTCGATCGGGCGCCCGTCGAACAACTCCCGCTCCAAGGTCTCCTTCTCCTTCTTGAAATTGGCCAGCACCGTCGCGTCCTTATCAGGCGAGAGCACGCGGATGATGCCGTCCAGTTCCTTGATGCGCTTGCGCTTGTCTTCCGCACCGTCAGGCTGTGATTGCGCCCATGGTGGCGGTGGCGTGGGCTCGGCCTTCTCCGAGGTGAGCCGCTTGATTTGTTCTTCGAGCTGTGCACAACGAGCCGCGAGGCCTTTGTCGACTGAGCTAGGGCCCTTGGTTCCCGCAGCATGGACGCTGGGGGTTCTGCCTCGCTTGTACTCTTTGAACACCACCGACTTGTGGAGTTGACACTGCTTGCAGTACAACGTCCCTCCCGCATTGAACCACGGCTTGCCAGTGACTGAGTGGACACACGACTTGCATATCCAAGGCTCATCAGCAGCAACCCGACGAGGAGCCATAGCGCGCGCGGGACTCTGGGCCACGGGCCTCTGTGCAGGGAGGCCGTGACTGCAGTGAAGAAAGACTGCCAGGCCGCAAGCGAGCCTTGCCACGCTCGGGAAACAGAGCGATCCCGTTTTGGCACGGAGGCGCGGAGCCCCCAGTGTGCATAGCTCTTGAGCCAAAATGGCTACGGAGAGGAGGTGGGAGGAGAGGCTGGGGGAGGGGGGAAGGGGTGAGGAAGGGCAGGGGAGGAGGGGTGAGAGGGGGTGGGGAGGGGGAGAGGGGTGAGGAGGGGCGGGAGGCCGAGGGGAGCAGGGACGGCCGCGGCAGGGACTGCCCAGGGAGCCAGGGAGGCCGGGGACGAGAAGGCGCGCGGGGGGAGGAAAGGGCCGAGGAGGAGAAGGCCGAGGAGGAGGGGGCGCGCGGGAGCAAGGACGGCAGAGGATCCGCTGTAGACGCAGTGGCCACACGGGGAGGGAAGCAGCCGCGGCGGTTCACGACCCAGGCCAGCAACGGCGGGCAGCGTGGCCCGGCGGGGTGTCGAAAAACAGTGCTTCGGCCTTGCGACAGGCGGCTGGACCCTGGCCAGCGCTAGGACAAATCAGGCCATCTCTCTCTTTCTCTCTCTCTTTCTCTCTCTCCCTCTCTCTCTCTCTCTCTCTCTCTCTCTCTCTCTATATATATATATATTATATCGCCTCCCTCCGCCAACCTGCCTGCTGGTGCTTGACGAGCAAGAGGAAGGGCAATGGGAGGAGGAAGGA
This sequence comes from Prorocentrum cordatum, assembly GCA_963575745.1. Lineage (NCBI taxonomy): Eukaryota > Dinophyceae > Prorocentrales > Prorocentraceae > Prorocentrum > Prorocentrum cordatum. Next base: position 345,291 of record CAUYUJ010002670.1, read on the forward strand.
GGAGTGGGGATACGGCTGAGGGGTAATAAGGCGAAGGGGAAGCGAGGGGCAGCGAGGGGGATAAAGCGGACGGAGGAGGAGAACGAGGGGGAGGAGGGGGAAACGGAGGAGGAGGAGGAGGAGGAGGAAGAGGACCCAGTGTAAACCCAAGAGTCATCAACGACGTTGGAATAAACCCTCCCTCCAAGCTCTCTGTTCATAGGCCCCATACAAGGGTTCACTTCGACTGAGGGAACTGCCTCGTTGGAAGACATAAATTTTGAAACTCCAAAGAATGTCAAAACCTTTTCTCGGGATTCCAACGCCACGGATTAACCTGACTGATGCGTCTTGACGAGCCTGAATCGTGCCAGAACGCCATTCCTGGGACTTCAACACCGCGAATCAACGTAACTGCTGCGCCCTTCTAATCCTGAGTCTTTCCAAATCACCATTTCTCATTTCTGGTACGTTGACCATGGGAATCCGTGAAACTCTTGCAAGGTTTAAGACGAATGTGCGCGGCGCTAAGAGAGAACCGCATTTCGAAAACCACCCGCCCACAATCCGTGAAACTCTTGCAGATGTGTATATATATGTATATATATATATACAATGCATGCGGCGCGAAGGCGAGAACCACATTTTGAAAACCACCCGCCCTCAATCCGTGAAGCTCTTGCTGATTTGTATGACGAATGTGCGCGGCGCTACAGCGAGAAACACATGTTGAAAACCACCCGCCCTCAACCCGTGAAACTCAAGCAAATGTTTGAAACGAATGTGCGCGGCGCTAAGACGAGAACCCCATTTTGAAAACGACCCGCCCGCCATCTGTGAAGCTGTTGCCAATGTTTAAGCTTCAGAATCATCGGTGGTGAGGCAATATCAGGCGAAACGCCTGGCCCGTCCTTATGAACGGCGTCGGGGTGCGACAGGTAGAAATTATGTATGAGGAAATTCGATTGAGCAGGAGCAGGAGAAGAGAGAGGAGGAAGAGTGGAGGGACAGGAGCGGGAAGAGGCGAAGAGGGGGGAAAGGAGGGGGAGGAGGAGGGGCAGCATCAAGTCCTGTTGGCACAAGATCTACATGCACATGCTCCATATCGTTCACGTGCGTGCGAATTGTCTTTTTCCACATTCATCCTGATGTGGAGTTGCCCGTGCCGTGGCCGACGAGGCCCCGGATTCGATCATACAAGCAATGCCCCAACGCGCACTCGTGCTGCACGTGGTAAAGCATACTTATGCTTCGATCTCAATGGCGTCTCAAAGTATCATCCCTGACAGGGGTGCAAGTTGCACGCATTCAATAGAACCTGCTGTCCTCAATGGCATTTGGACCAAGCCCGCTCTCGAACTGTTCCATTTTCTAGACAGGCAGATAGAAACACCGAAGTCAGTGTTACACAGCTCTTCGCGCAGTGAGGTTAACTTCCGCCACACCGATCCTCTTAAATGGCACTTTCACGTAGTCAGTGGTCAAGCTCGGCGGTATACCTACTTCGCGTGCGAGGTGAATCGCGTGCTCGTGTGCCACCTACTGACCCCATACTCATACATCGTGTGCCACACCAAGGCCTCCCTGTCGCCCCCTTGGAAGGGCAAGGCTTCGTATGCAAGTCCTCCCCGGCATCGCCATGGGGAAGTTGGGCCTTCCTATTGCTCGCTTGATGGGCAATGCTTCGCGGCGTGAATGCATGTTCGAAGTTTGCATCACAGTGGCAGGCCATGTATTCGACTTGGGCGCGCATGAACAACAGAGCTGATTGTGGTATTGATTTCCTATTCCGTTGTGCACCCCTCGCTGCCTGAGCAATAGCCTGTCTAACGCGGTTGGAGTCGGCGCCGCGCCCCATACTTCGTTCATGAAGTAACAATGTCAAGGGAATCTCAAAAACTCATTTAAGAACATTGCCCGTCCGCTCCGCGCATGCTCGCCATCAACATATGATATTCCCACCAATTGCTCGTGCACTGTACTGCAGCAGTGTGTAAGATCCAGGGACATGTCGACACATGCTCCATTAAACACTTGCCACATCGCCATATATGTCAGTTATCGTCCTGATGTGGAAGTGCCAGTGCAAGTGCCGACGAGGTCCCGAGTTGGATCCAGCAGGCAATGCTCAAACGCGCACTCGGGTTGACCCCAAAAATGTGTCCATCTCAATATCATCACATCGTATCGTTCGTGACAGCGGTGCCAGCTATGAGCGCTAATCCGCATTGTCGTCCTCAGTGGCTCATGCCACTTGCAGCTGTACGCAAAAAGGAGCAGGAGGAGGTGGAGGGAAAGAGGGAAGGGAGGAGGGGACAGGCAGGGGCAAGGAGCTCTCCTGCTCCCTGGCGCCCGCCGCCCCCGCCCCGCCACTCTTCGGCGTCGCGGCCCAGCGCGTTCTCGGAGCTCGGCCTGGCGGCGGCCGTGTAGTGCCCGCAACCGAGGTCGCCTGAGTGGTTCACCTGGCGCGATGGACTACGACCACGTCGGCGACGTCGGCGACGATGACGACGGCGGCGAATGCGGTGGCGACGGCGGCAACGGCGGCGGCGACGACGACGACGAATGCGGCGGCAGCGGCAGCGGCGGCAACTGCGGCGGAGACGATGTCCAGTAAGATAGAGGGACGTTCTTGGCCCCTTCCCGTCGGGGCGTTGACCTGAGGAACCCTAAATGAGGAACGAGGCCCCTAGTTCTTCTATAAATCCCACCAGCCCTCTGAGCGTAGGTGGTCTAGAACAGATCCTCTTCCACCCCTCCCTCTTCACCCTTGGGGAGGGGTTTACCCATCCCCCTACCCCCTCCCCTGGACCTGGACGGAGGGTTCCGCGAGCGGTCGGACGGCTCTTTTGGCCCCAAGATGGCTTCAAGAGCGCGTCAGAGAGCCCAAGCTGAGCTCCAAGATGGCCCAAGATAGCGCAAGATCGCTCGAGATGGCTCCTAAGATGGTTCCAAGAGGCCCAAAGACGGCCCCAAGACGGCTCCAAGTGGCCAAAGAGCTCCCCAAGGAGGCCCCGAAGATGCCAAAATCGCCCCAAAACCTTAAGAAAATCAATGTTTGTTGCTTTCTCCCCGTTTCGCTTCTGATGGCCATCCAAGGCCTCAAGATGGCTCCAAGATGGCCCAAGAGGGCCCCACAAGAGGCCCAAGAGAGCTCCAAGACAGACCCAAGAGCGCCCAAGAGCGCTCCAAGAGCGCCCCAAGAGCGCCCCAAGAGGCGATGTTTGGAGCTCCTGAGGGGGGAGGCTAATTAGGGAACCCCCCTTCGTTGATCGATCTCCTCCAAGATGGCCCCAAGAGCGCCCCTACAGCTCCCAAGAGCGCCCCAAGAGCGCCCCAAGAGGCGCCCAGACGGCCCCAAGAGGCGCCCAAGAGGCCTCGAAGAGGCTCCCAAGAGACCCCCAAGAAGCCTCAAGAAAATCTCCGAAATGCATTTAAGACGCTTCTGGCTCTTCGGTTCGCCGTCCTCTTTAATTTCTCATCCCCCTCTTCCTCCTCCTCCTTCTCCTCCTTCTCCTCCCTCTGCTCCTTCTCCTCCTTCTCGTCCTCCTCGTCCTCTCCCTACTCCACATCCTCCTCCTCATTATCCTCCTCCTCATTATCCTCCTCCTCATTATCCTCCTCCTCCTCCTCCTCCTCCTCCTCCTCCTCCTCCTCCTCCTCCCCCTCCCCCTCCGACGAGGATTCCTTCTCCATCCTCCCCCTCTTGGGGTACGTGGCAGCTTCCCCCGCCCTTTGTTATTCTGCATGCTCCCCGACTTCCCTGATCACCTCAACTCCCCTGGGCATCGTTTCTGGATGGGCAGGTGGGGATACGCGAAACGTCAACAATTCATCTTCGATTTCCCATCGAACGCCTAAGGAAAACCTAAGGCAAACTGGGAAACATCTAAGGAACACGGAGCCCCTCCCCAACGGAAAAGGTTCCTTCTTCAGCGCCCCGACTGTAGAGGTTGTTGGACGCTCTTGGCCCCTTGTTTGGCCCAGCCGCAGCCGCAGGAACCCTCCAGGGTGGCCCCTGCGGCCACCTCCACGGAGAGCCGCCCGAGACCTCTGGAGCTCCCCTGTGCGACGACGACGACGACGACGACGACGACGACGACGACGACGACGACGACGGCGGCGGCGGCGGCGCCGGCGGCGGCGGCGGCGTCCACGAGGACCGCGATGACGACGAAGACGACGACGACGGCGGCGGCGACGAAAACAGCGCCGGCGGCGACCACCACTTTGGCCTCTCCCGGGCCCCTCTCGGGCCGTGGCAAGCTCGCGTCTGAAGCTCACTCGGACCACCTTTTCGGGAGCGGCCAAGAGGGGGGTTTCCAAGAGGGGGGGGTGCAAATCATGACCGGCGGCACGCGCGCGGCCCAGCGGGGGGGCCAGGGACGTAATGAAATAAGAAGAGGCGCCATGAGATCTGGGGAAATATCATGGCCCACGCGATGATACCCACCCACCCCTAGTCATCACCCCCCTCTTTTCCGCCCCCGACCTTTTCCAACGGCGCCCCTCTGGCCGGACCCCCAAATCCTTCAAGGCCCCCCCGGGGGCCCCGACGCCCAGCGGCGCAGAACGCCCGCTTCTCACGACGCAGGGCGCCTCTGAGCAGGAGGACGTCAACCGTGCACCTACACTTCGGGGGCGGCCAAGACAGGGGGCGTCCAAGCGGGGTAGGCCTCAACTCGTGGCGGCCGGCGGCAGGTGCGCGGCCCAGAATAAGGCCCCGGGGACGCATTGAAATGAGAATTCCTCTGAACCCTAAGTGCGTGCCCCGAGCCTCTAGGAGCCTGCCCACAACCTACACCAGCGGAAGGCGGCCGAGAGGCCTCAGATATCACGGCGGCCGAAGGCCTCATATATAACAAAGAAGGTCATTCATTTTCACTCTTCCGATGTTCACCTGTGTGATACAAAGAATCCGTCCAAGGAATCGCCATGCGATTGCGCTGAAAAAACTCTCTCCGATCGGAACTCTCCCCTCAAGCAGGGTGGCCCGTGGGTGGGAGAGCTTGAGCACAAGTATTAGCAACGGAACGTGCACGCCGAGCGGGAAGGAGGAAAACACAATAATATTTCACATTCCTCTGAACCCTAAGTGCGTGCCCAGAGCCTCTAGGAGCCTGCCCATAACCTACACCAGCGGAAGGCGGCCGAGAGGCCTCAGATATCACGGCGGCCGAAGGCCTCATATATAACAAAGAAGGTCATTCATTTTCACTCTTCCGATGTTCACCTGTGTGATACAAAGAATCCGGCCAAGGAATCGTCATGCGATTGCGCTGAAAAAACTCTCTCCGATCGGAACTCTCCCGTATCTTTGCCCATATGGGAACTCTGGGACGTAGTCACGAATATCAGAAGAAAGAGGGTGGACGAGGGTGGGTAAACTTGAACAGCATTCAACGACCACGAATGTGCTTGAGTACGGCGGCTGGGAACTGACGGACTGACTTATTCATCCTGGCGATCTGCACAGCCGTCAACTTGCTGTACTGTTTCAAGAGTTTGGCATGGCGCTCGTAGCGAGTGACGCTCTTCTTGGCTGCCCAGCGGCCGCGGCGTCGCACCTGCTCCAAGGACCGGTGCTTGTGGTAAATGTCGTGCGAGGGGGCTGTGTGCCGCACCGTGTGCGGTGTGATGTTGAGCTTCTCGCATCCGAGCGCCTTGGCGGCGTCTCTGAAGTCCCGTTCGTACTGCGCCAGGGTGAGTGAGTCGAACAGACGTGTCGTAGGACCGGCCTGCTGACTGCCCCGCGAGCGACGCGAGCCGCCGGAGGCTCGCGTCACGAGAGCCAGTGCCACCTGTGGGGCCCACAGGCGAGAGGAACTGCCCAGCACCACAGAGTCGTCGACCTGACCTGTCTTGGCGACGAAGCCAAGCTCTGCTGGGGCAAAGACAATGCCCCAGTCGCGGGACGGCGCCCCGCGCACACCGACGACTGGCTTGAGCACGTTGCCCAGCACGAGGTCCACGCTCTCAGAGGGCCTGGCGTAGTCGTCCAACTGCAGGGCCATGCACGAGGCACTCCCACCCCGTCCGTGGTCGAGCATCCAGACGCCCATGTCCAGCAGCACCTCCTGAGGCGCGGGGTCCTTCACAGTCTCGCGAGCCCGCTTGGCCCAGCCGGCGAGCGCCCTCTCGACGTCGCCGAGCCGGTCCCTCTCGAGCTTGTAGTTCGCGGAGTGCAGCAAGAGGTACCCGGAGAAGACGGAGCGGCCCAAGCCGGGCCCGTACCCCTCCTGGAACTTAAAGTAGAAGTACTGTTTCATGGTGGACGCGAGCTCGTCGGGCTTGGTCGAGAGGCTACGCTCCTCGGCCCAACTGAAGAAACGACTGAGCTCGCGTCGGTAGATGTCCTTGGACTTCTCGCCCGCGGTGCTCTCCTGCAAGAAACGATCCGCGGGGGCCGAGGACCTAGCGGCCACCACCTTCCTCCGCTGCGCCTTCTGTCGACGAGGCCCAGGCCAGAGGATGACGCCCGAAGCGCAGTCGGTTCTCGACGATGTATCCTTCAGCACGTTGAAGGTCTTCCGAGTCGGCGTCGTCCGCCCTCTCAGCCGATCCGCGGTTGGTGCGGGGCCTCCGTTGTCCGACAAGTGCCGCAAGAGCTTCATCCCACTTATCCACGAAAGTTGGCTGGGACCCAAGTGCTGAAGACGGTGCGATAGTAAAATAAGAGAAGCCCACTTTGAGCACAATGCCGACGGATCTGTCCCTGCTGCCTTTGTTTTGCATTGTGAACGCCAGACTCCATCAACTCCCAAGACTCGTTCTTGACCCTCAAGAATACGATGAACATGACCCCCTGACATCTCGCCTCGAGCCCGCGCAGGGCCAACGTGTTGGCGAGGATAATGGTGGGCTTCTTGTGGGAGACCTCATACTGGCACATGTGGAAGGTGACCTTGAAGACCTCTGGGGGCCCCATGAGGTCCACGATGGGCCCGAACTCCCAAAGCCCCGATGACGCAGGGTTCTCCAGACTCCAGAGGACCCCGCACCGGGAGGCCAACGTGCATACCTCAACCGTGAAGAGGGCCAGCTCCACAGCGACTGCCTCCTTGGCGTGAGCCTTTTCCAGATTAACAACTCCCCTCCTTGGAATCGACCAGGCCGCACATGGGGCCCCCAGATGGATGCACCAGATGAGGCCCGCAAGGATCCAGGACTTGATGAGGTTCTGAGTGTTTCTGGTGAGGTCGAACTTCGCGCCTCGTAGCAGTTCACAGGGTGGCCCGACCCGCAGACCGCGGGACCGGAGGGCCCAGGTGAGGCCAGCCTCGCCAACAAAGAGCTCGAGCGCCACGGTCTCCTTGCCCGGGACTGCGGCTCGGAGGGGTCCTCTACCTCCGAGTGGCTTGACTGGTGTTGCAGTTGGAGGGTCAGCCGAGCCATGAGAACACGACTCTAGATCTTGCTCTGGACGAGGCTCGACATGATGTGACGACCGATCGGCCGACCCTCCAGACTGGTGCAGACGCGAGCCAGCGTCTGCAGCGTTTCGCTTGCACTCGATGTGCCGAGAGTGCCAGCGAACCCGAGCGGCGATCTGGTACCCAGCCGCCCGTCTCGCCAGCGAATTGAGAGCCCACGACTTCGCGCGGCCCTTCTCGAAAGCACAGATGGACGCGAGAGTGTCGCCCAGCGACGCGACCCGCTTGCCGCGGTTGTGGCGAGCGCGGGTCGCTCTCCGCAGGCCAAACAAAGAGGCCCGACCTTCCTTGATATTGATGTGCTCCTTGGTCCACTTCCAGCGCCCGACCCGCAGATGGGTCCAGCGGCGCGGCGTGTCCCAGCACTGGTCGACTGGCGGAATGGCACTCGGCACCTCGACCTCCTCATGGCGCGGCCGGGGGCGAGGCTCACGAGCCCGTCGCCCGACTCGGCCGGCCTTGTCGGCCAGGCGATGGTGGCGCTCCTCGTCCAGGAGGCGCCCATGCTGCGTCCGCGGGCCGATGGCACAGGGTCGAGACCCTCGCACGGCAACGTCAGCGTAGGCACCCACGGGTAGATCAGCTCCACCTCCAGGCCGCAAGCGACCTCCAACGTACTCGGCCCACTCGGGCCTGACCAGGGCGACCTCAGAGAGGGTCTCCACCAGCTTGAACCTCCATCTCTCGCGGTAGCGGGTGAGGTCCCGCAGCTCAGCCTCCGTCGCTCTGGTGGAGAGCAGCGCGAAGCCGATATCCGACGAGTCCGAGCAGTAGACCTCGCGGCTGAAGTCCGCGCCCAGGTCATACTCGCAGAGGAACAACAGGCCCTGGACCAGACGCATCTCGTTCTTGACGGCGTCAGTGAGGCGAACTCGTCGCCCCCGCGCGTTAGTCACGAACGGGTAGATCTGCTGGGAGCAGGACAGCCCAGGACGCAGCAGGCCGAACAGGTTGACCACGCGGCCCATCCAGATCTCCAGGATGTTCCCGTGGACCCAGCGGCGCCGCCGCAAGGCCCGCGTGGCCAAGTAGACGCGCCACGCGCGGCGAGGTAGATGCCGCAAACAGCGCTGCCGGCCATCGAAGACGACCCCGAGGCTCTCGAAGACCACCCCGACGTCGCCGTCGACGTGCGCGCCGATGCCGGCCTCCGCCGCCGCGCGCCTGAACCGCTCGATCGAGTCCTCGGCGTCGACCTTGCCACCGGCGATAGTCGTGAAGTTGTCCACGGCCGGGGCAGGCGCGCGCTCGCGCACGAGCGACCGCGGGCAGACCGCGCTCTTGCTGGCCAAGAAAGTGACGGCCTCGTTGGCCAGGTGCAGCGCCCAGGACCACCCCATCGCCATGCCGTGGAAGACGGGGTAGAGGGTGACGGTCGAGTCGATGGGGGCGCGGCGCCCGACGTCGTCGTCGTAGACGCTGGAGACACCCCACTCGCCCGCGCGGTCCTAGGCATGTCGATCCCGAACCACGACCCCAGCTCCTCGACCAGCATCTGGTAGAAGCAGTGGTCGACGTCGCTGGCCCCGCCCCAGACCTCGGCCACGGGCCCGAAGCCGCCGAGGTCACGAAGGGCGGAGTCCGACAGGTCGAGCACGCAGGACCCGCCGACGGACCCCAGCTTCGTCTTGGGCGGCGCGCGATGGCAGCGGTTGGCCTGCCTCGCATCGATGATGAGTATGATCCAAGCGGGGTCCTTTTTCTTGACGAAGAAGATCCCGATCTTGGCTTTGAGCTTACGGCGGAAGCTGATGAGGTTCGCCTGTCGAAGCCGATCGATGAGAAGAAGAAGCCCACCCTGATCTCGAGCAAGCGTAGGATCCCAGTACGGCCGCGGGAAGTCCCGCGCGGCCTGCAACTCCAGTATCTGCTCCGAGCCCCTCTCGATGCAGTGGGCGTAGTGTCGGATGAGGCCGGCCGCGTCGGGCGGCAGGAGCGACTTTGCGTCCTTGGCCACGGTGCCCGAGTGGCAGATCTTGAGCTTGTCGATGTCGTACTCGGCGAGATTCTTCGGCTCCTGCGAGTACAGGTCCCTGGACGCCGTGAGCTCCGCGAGGGCTCGACTCTCGTCCAGGTCTCGAAGGGGGGGGCCCATGCGCCTTGACGCGCCGTGCTACGTGCTGAAGGACATCGCATTGTAAGGGCGTGGCTCCCTCCCCTCCGTATCTCCTCGTACTTGAGACGCTCGAGAAAGACGTAGTTGCGGCGGCGAGCTGGTTAAGAGATCTAACCACTTCACACTCTCGCCGATGCCGATGCCGCTGTTCAATCCGTCGCTGTCGAACGTATCGAGGGGCGCCGGGAGAAGCGGGCTGAGAATAGGAAGGCGCTGGGAGAGGGAAGAGCTCCCCGTGGCGCCGCTGTGCTCGGAGTCGCCGTCGGACGGCAGCACCTCCGCGGTCAAAACTGGCGGCGGGGTCGGCCATGGAACACGACCGACCCAGCCTGAAGGGGGCCGACCACTGTGGTCAACCCCCCGCTCCGCCTGACTTGTCGCCCTTGCCGTCGCCCCCCTGCTTGGGGCCTTTCGGCTTCCTCGGGCCTCTCGAATCATCGCCATCACCTTTGCCACCGCGAGAACGCTTCTCCTCCTGGGTGCGCTCCTCGCGCAAGAGCCGGGCCTGCTTGAGCGTCTGGGCGCGCTCGCCCTGCTTCTTGTAGACCCAGTCGCGGAAGGACTTGCTGGAGGCAGCGCCGCTCTCGGTCGTCGGGCCGCCGAGCACCAGGTCCGGGCCTCCGTAGTCAGGGTGCTTCGCGTTCCGCTCCACAGCCACCTCGATCTGGACCTGGCGCCGAACCAACTGCTCGAAACACGCCACGTTCGGGATGTTGAGCTGGTCCACCTGGTGGGCCAGCCTGAGCACCTCCGCGTTATTCCTGTGCTCGTGAAGGGCCGCCGTGCCGTCGCCGACACCACTGTCCTGCCTCCACTCGCTCTCGTAGACGACCATCGAGCCTGGCCCGTCACGGATCGACTCGAGGTACTCCAGCGTCGCGCGTGGAGGCGGGAACGGCCAGTCCTCGAAACTGTCCTCTGTGAAGAGCTGCACCGCGTCGTGCAGCGTGAGGTTCCGCTTCCCGTGCTTGCGGTGGATGCCGAGGATCCTGGAGTCGCCCTCCGACTCCTCACGCCTCTGCCTCCACTCGTCGGCCATGTCGGCCGCGACTCGCTCCACGAACCGCTTCTCACCCAGCCAGTCGACAACGCCCAGCGTACCCAGAGAGACGAACCTCTGGTCATCCTCCAGCACCTCGGCGGGGACCTCTTTGCCAAAATGGTCGCTCCCCGCCTCATGCACCAGCCACTTGACCTCCTCGGCATCCCCAAACTCCACGTCGCCAAGGATGGCGGCCTGCACTCGAGCCTGGCGCTTGAGCTCGTCGAGCTGCGCCCGGCCGACTCCGTCGTCGTCAAAGGCATAGCAGCGGGCCGCGATATCGGGCGGGAGCGGCTCTCTCCGCCCGATGATGCGGTGCCGCTGCACATTGAGATCATGGATATGCATGCCCAGGTCGGGCGTGAGGCACACCCATCGGCCTCCAGCAACACGATACAAGAAAACACGATGATGCCACACCAGGCCATTCTCGTCATCGGGGTAGGGGACGAGAACCTGGGTCTCTTTGACGTCAAGCGATGGCATTCCGGCGTGAAGCCGGCGTGACGGGCCCCGAGCTGTCTGTCAGGACCGTGATCACGGGCGCCACCGGCGGAGACGGTGCAGGCGTCGCAGGAGTCGGACGTCGAGGCCGCACTAGCGACACACCACTGCCAACGGCGAGCCCAACCAGCAGCCCGGCAGCGCCAGACACCAGGGTCACGAACGCGCCGACGAGAATGAGGTTCCTGACAGGCTCGGGGGCCGGGCAGTTGCACTCGCAATGTGCCGCTGGACAGGTCGGCCCGGTGCTCGTCGCACACGACAAGCTCCGGCAGGATGGACAGGCAGGGCAGGTTGCAGCCAGAGAGGCGGTCCCCACGTGGAGACCAAGCGTGGTCAGATCCCGCGCGGCCGCGAGCAGAGTGGGGATCGGCTCGGCCAGCCAGGTCATAAGAGCTTGAGCGCAAGTATTAGCAACGGAACGTGCACGCCGAGCGGGAAGGAGGAAAACACAATAATATTTCACAGAGGCGCCGTGAACTCTGGGGAAACATCTCATGGCCCCCGCCATGATATCCCCCCTCCTCGTAATCCCCCCCCCTTGGCCGCCCCCGAGTACACCTGCACCGATCCTGGCCAGGCCCGTCCCGGGCCAAGGGGCGGTGTGTTGCGCCCTCTCTGCCTCGGCCCGGGAGGCGTCCGCACCGATGCCAGCCGGGCCCGGGGGGGCACGGCCAGGAGCGGCGACTGAGCAGACGGTCCCCGTGCTGGCACGAGCAGCGACGAGTGAAGCACGAATGGGCGCCTGCTCTGGCTGCGGCACGCCTCGGCCAAGAAGAGGCCCCCCCCGACCTGGGTGCAAGAGGCACGGCCCGACAACCCGCGCCCCTGCCGAACCCGAAGTGGCCCCCTACTTCGGCGTCTCGTCTGCACCCCTCTTCGCCCGATCGCTGTGGAGCCCATTGAGGACGTACGCGCCTAACCGCGCACATGAATAGTGACGGGCCCCCAGTCCGCGACACTGGCCTCGTGCTACGAACGTTCGTGCAGCGCGTCCTCTCGAAAACAGCGTGGACTCATGCGCGGGTACGTCCTTCTTCCGCTCCTGAACCACGGCGCCCGAAATCTGAGGGCTCGTTCGGCCGGCGCCCGCAGAGGCGGCCGCCGCGGCCGCGCCCACCTGCGAAGCACGCCGCGGGCTGCCGAGGCGGCCCGGAGCCACAGGCCGCCCGCGGACGCGGCTCGAGCCGCCCGAGGCCGCCGAGCTCGCGGCGGGCCGGCGCCAACCGAGGCGGCCGCGGCCGCCGCGGGGAGCTCGGTCGGCCCGTCGGGGGCAGCGTGGGAGCCAAGCGCAGGCGCGCAAGCCGCTGCTGCCGCATGCCACTCAGTGGTCGGGGGACCCCAGTGGGCCCGCACCCGAGGCCACTCCGACCAGCCATAACTGGGGGAGCTGTGGTCCTTACCCCCCTGGGGGAACCTATCGCATCGACGATCTCTCGAGAGGGGTGTCGAAATCGATGGGTCCTCCAGATGGGTAAGGACCACAGCTCCCCAAGTTGTGGCTGGCCTGCCACTCTTGCTCGTAGCCCATCCCCCTGCCCCCCCACCCCGCGGGGGGCTGACCACGCCGAAGAGGCGCATGGCGGTGTGCGCGGAGCCCTCGGAGCACCTGCCGCACCCGTCGCCATCTGTGGGGCGAGAATGATGTCCGTCGTCCTCGTCCTCGTCCTCGTCCTCGTCGTCGTCGGCGTCGGCGTCGTCGTCGGCGTCGTCGTCGGCGTCGTCGTCGTCGTGGTCGTCGTCGGTCGTCGTCGGCGTCGGCGTCGTCGTCGGCGTCGTCGTCGGCGTCGTCGTCGTCGTGGTCGTCGTCGCTGTTCCGTGCTGCCCCCGCCGCCCTCGGTGAGGTGGTTGGCTCAGGATACGTTCTGGGAATTCCCCGGACTTTCTGGCGGCTAGCGGCCCTCGGCCGATCGGCGGCCCTCATCCCGTCGTACTCGGCCTTTCGTCCCCGACCGCGCGGGACAAGAAGAAAACCTGGGAACCTTGGAACGCCTCGTTCTCACGACTTCTGTTGCCATAACATCAAGGAGGCTCGAGGGGGAAACTGATCATGGACCCCGAGGGCCTTCTCCAAGGACGATTTGCTCATCCCGAGTCGCTTTTCTGACGGTCCGGGAACCGCAGAGTGCCCTGGAGCCCCAAGTTAACCTCCTCCTCCGCTCACGGCTGCTCCCTCCTTCTGCCCTCCCGCTGTCCTCCTCGCCCTCCTCGCCCCCCTCCCCCATCCTCCTGTTCCCTCCACCTCCTCTCGCTGCCCTCATCATGGCCATCCTCGTCCTCGTCGTCATTGTCGTCTTCCTCTTCGTCCTCGTTGCTCATCGTCGTCGCTATCCTCCCCCACCTCGTCCACCGTCTCCTTCTCCTCCTCCTCCTCCTCCGCCTCCACCTCTCCTCCTCCTCCTCCTCCTCCTCCTCCTCCTCCTCCTCCTCCTCCTCCTCCTCCTCCTCCTCCTCCTCCTCCTCCTCCTCCTCCTCCTCCTCCTCCTCCTCCTCCTCCGTTTAGTGCTCCTCCCCCTACTGCACCTTCGCCCCCTGCGTCGTGCCCCACGAGGTGCGGGGCCCCGTCTCCCCACCCCCCTTTGGAGCCATGGCTGGAGGTCTACGCCCTCCGGGTCGAAGTCCACCAGGGCGCGGATCTTCCCACGGCGCTTCCTGCCCTTCCCTTTTCGTCTCCTCCTCACGAAGCCGGCGCCCAGACCCCCGTGCCACCTGGTGAAGGGGAGGGCTGGGGCGGCAGAGGCCGAGAGAGAGAGAAGGGGATGCTCGGGATGCTGCCACACATGTTCAAACTGACGCTCGTCTTGGCTCCGAGGCTCGGAGAATGGACTCGAACGCTAATGTGATGTCAACGCGTGGACCACACACGATGTCCACTATTCGTGAATAAAATATACACATATGTATGACTATATGTATGCACATGTTTTGGAGAAGCAGGAGGTGGGAGCGGACAGCGACAATATACACAACTCGCCTGGGCGAAAGATCCGATAACTATCATGCTCGCGCCGGCTGGAGCGGACAAACCCTGCCCCCTAGACAGGCGGACGCAACCAAAAGGAGCTGCCTGTGACAATTAATGCCCGGGCGAGCGACCGAGGCAGAGAAGGAAAGAGGGCAGGAGCAAGGCAAATCAATGGGGCGGAAATTCGGGCAATTATGATGGTACGAATTCACCCACGAATCGTGTCAGCGCTGCGCCGGGCCGGGAGCGACGAGATGCGAACGGAGGAAGAGAAGGAGAGGAGCGAGGGAGAAGGAAGGGGAGAGAAAATCCGCCGACCCCGTCGGCGTGTGTGAGGGGCTTCTCCGTTCGACTCGTCGTCTCCGTCGTCTCCGTTCTCCCCCTCCCACGGCTCTCCTCCTCAAGCGTGCTATCCAAAGCGAAATTAAACGACGTCGTAGTGGAGTCGAAAGGAAGCCCCTTCCCTTTGATCCTTTCCCCGCAGGGGGGGGAGGAGGGGGGGGGGGGCCGGGGCAGATACGACACCCGCCGGGGCGCACTTTCCTCGAGCGGGCACGCACGGGATGCACTTCCTCCTCCTGGTCCTCCTCCTCCTCCTCCTTTTCCTCCTCCTCCTCCTCCTCCTCTCCTCCTCCTCCTCATGCTCCTCTCCTCCTCCCTCCTCCTCCTCCTCCTCCTCCTCCTCCTCCTCCTCCTCCTTCCCCTTTCAAAGTCAAAATACCACCCCCTAGGGCGCATTTTCCTCGAGCGGGCACGCCCGAGATGCACTTCTTCCTCTTCCGGGAGCACGTCCCAAGTCAGAATATCACACTCCCGGGGCGCACTTTCTTCGAGCGGGCACACAAAGGATGCACTTCCTCCTCCTCCTCCTCCTCCTCCTCCTCTTCCTCCTCCTCCTCCTCCTCCTCCTCCTCCTCCTCCTGCTCCTCCTCCTTCTCCTCCTCCTCCTCCTCATTCTCCGCTTCCCCCCCCCACTCCTAGCCCTTTCGATCAGGGTCGGCGGCACCGGCCGTCAGGCCTCTCCAATATATCCACAACGCAACTCGCGCGTGCGTGAATCGTTCAGGACAAAATGGCCCTCGCACAGAGATCCTCGCGAGCGCAACTAAGGGGAAGATGGGGGAAGGAGGAAGGATGAGACACGAGGCGCACCGAATGGGGCAGAGCGCGCGGCCCGAACTCGAGCAATAGCCCTGGCCTTGGGGACGCGCCGTGGACGACCACGAACGGCCGGAAAAGCACCGCGCTGATGGCGGGCGAGGCGCGAAGCCAAGAAAACAATGCAAGTTCTGACTGGCGGGACCACTGAGGGACAAGAGGGAAACACTGGCCATCGCTCGGACGTCCATTTCCTGTGTTTTTTTCAGTTTCGTGCGTGGTTGTTTCGCGAAATGATCAAGGATGCTCCTCGATGGTCCTCGCCGAAGGAAAAATGCACACGTCCGAGCGATGCCAAGAACAAAATGCGATTGCCTATTTCTCACTCGCACTGCCAGCGGCGAGCCGTGCGGAGTGGCGACTCCGAGGCAGGGTGCCCGCGCGCGCCCTCCCGCAGCATGGCAGGAAAAGCCCCCGCGGCCTCGACCACGCGCAGCGTCCCTGTGCGGACCCGGCCTGCACGCGGTACACAGCATACGCGGTGAGTACTCGCAACAGCCTGGCCCGCTCACGCGCGCCCGCACCGCCAGGCCTGCTTAGGGTCGAGGGCTCGAGGCTCAGAAGCACGCCAGTTCGGCAGCTGGGGCGGCCAGCCCGGCATGGACAGTGCAGAAGCGATCGTACGTCGCTCAGCGGCCACTGTGCTCGATCATTCTTGAACATATGTATATATACGCCTAAATTAAACATGTAGACTCATAAAACTCGATTTACATGCATACATGCATACATACATACACATGCATGCATGCGTGCATGCATGGATGGATACGTGCACTTATACATACATCCATACAAGCCAACATTCACACAGACATACATACATGCATACATACGTGTACACATTGGGGTTGTCCGAGGCCTGGGGCGCTGGATCTCTGGGGGCGCTCTCCTCTGCGACGGCATGTCGTCTGAGGCTCCGCCGCGCCGCGGCTGTAGAGATGCGGGCGGAGGCGCTCCAGGGGCAGCTCGCGGCAGGCCAGGGGCAAAAGCTGCGGCGGCAACGAGATCGACCCCCCCCACAGCGGCTGGTTGGGGGGCGCGGCGGTCTTGAGGGCCGCCAGCAGGGGAACGAGCGAGGGCCCCCGATCGAAGAGGATGCTCTCGTCGTTCACGCCCGTCTTCCCGGGCCCTCGTGCAGGATCAGGCCGTAGAACTGGCAAGGCGCCCCCGCGGCGACGGCGGGCGGCGGCGGGTGGCGCGCGCGCAGCTTCGCCGCCTGGCCTTGCCTGAAGTAGCGGGCGAACATGACGAAGATGCAGATGGCGAGCGGGCGGCGCCCGTCGCGAAGCAGAATGCCCGCGATGGCGAACGCGGCGCGCCTCGGCAGCGGGAGGCGCGCGCGGCTCGGAGCCCTCCGGGCCCATGCCGCCGCCGCGCGATGGGCCCTCGGCAGCAGCGTCGCGGCCCGCTTGCGATGCGAGCCCGAGAAGTGGGCGACCTCCGCCAGGAACGCGCCCACGAGGTTCCCGCCGCCGCCGAAGAGAGACTCGCTGTCCATGCACTCTACGAGTGTCGAGTCGAGGCTGGCGTGGTCCGTCCAGTCCAGGTGGTGTCGCGCACGGAAGCTCACGAAGGCCTGCGGCGCCCCGCGGTAGAGCTCCGTCGATGGCCGCGCCGCGAGCCGCTCCAGCACAGGGGGCCCCAGGACAGGTGGTCCCGCAGCTGCGAGCTCCTGGGCGCGGCGGGCTCTCGCACCCTTCAACGCCGTCGCGGCGGGCGCCGCCCGCCTCCTCGAGGCCGCAGCGGCCTGGAAGAGGAGCCCCAGCAGCCAGAGTCGCCGCGCGGCCAAGCAGCGCCTCGCCGAACGGCGCAGGCGCCGGGCGGGGGCCAGAGAACCATCCTGCCCGCCCGCGGCTGTGGCCGTCGGCTGGGCTGGCCTCCGATGGGATCCACCTGACTGATAGGGCCGAACCAGTGGCGACGGAGCGCGCGCAGATCCTGCGAAGGGGGCTCTGGAGGTGCTTGCTGCGAGCCCGACCCTTCCCGACGGCTAACACCGAGGGCATGTTGCCCGTGAAAAGGAGGGAAAGGGAACCGAATGCCGAAGTAGATCCCAACAGGTGACGATACCCGAGAACGAGTGCATCCCCCTTCAGGGCCAGGACGTTGGCCCGTCGATGCGCGCGGCCGCGACGGGGCCCCAGGCCCCCCGCCAGCGAAGTGCGCCGGGGCCGCCTCGAAGTCGACGGGCGGCCGAAGGTTGAGCAGCGAGGGGACCTTCGAGCCGAGCCCCTCATCTTCCTCGGTGCCGACATTCCCGAATATCGAATAGTCGAAGCCCAAGGCGTCGTCCAAGCCGGCGGTGGCGACGTGAGCCTGCCCGATCACTCCGACTGCCCGAGCTCTGGCTTGGGCGCCCCCTTCGATCTTATACCTCCATTTTCCGACAACTCGGCCAGTGACGCCCACGAAGTCCTTTGGGGCGCGGCGAGCAACGACGTCCAAGCCCCTGGGGGGGCCGTCTGCACAAGCAGCGCGCTCGCGCCACGGGTCGCGCGGGTCGGCCGCGCGCAGGGGCAGCAGGTCGTGGATTATCTGAAGCTCTCTCCGCGCAGCCGGCCAGAGGGGCACGGCCGCGGGCCTGGCGGCCTGGGCGAAGGCGTGAGCGGCCCCCAGCGCGCGCGACATCTCGCGCCGAAGCAGGACGGCCCGGGCGACGTGGCCGACGAGCGCCCGCGCGAGGAAGCCGCTGACCCGCCGACGGCGCAGGGCGCCGCGGATGGCAGCGCGGAGACGCCAGATGTCACGCGTCTGGAGGCTGGGCCAGCGCCATTCGCGCAGCGATAGCCCCTGGAAGTCGCAATCTCGAGCGGGCTCCTGCACCTCATGGACAGCGAGCCCGCGCTGCTGCAAGTCGCCCGCGATGGCCCGCGGCCGCCGGTGCACCCTGGGCGGGGGCCGCCGAGGACGTAGTTGTCCACGTAGCCGGCGCCCGCAAGCGAGTCGGGGTCGCTGGAGATCTGACGGCCGCCGTGGCCGTCGGCGATCAAGTTCTCCGCGGGGAGCTCCGATCGGAGCAGAGGAGGTTGCCCGCGCGGTCTGGCGCAGGTGCGGGGCCCAGCCGGGGCCCATCGGGAGCGCGACCACCCGCGGCAGCAGCAGCTAATCGCAGGGCGCGCCCGCCCCCACGCAGCCGAGGGGCACCGGGCACTTCGCCCCGATCGGGCGCAGGGCGAAGAACTCCTCCATCCCCAGCGGCGCCGCCGCGCGGTAGATGGCGACGTCCAAGTCGGCCGGAGCAACGCTGAAGCGGACGTCGCCAGCCTCGAGGCGGCCCCGGGCTGACGCCGACGGCAGCTGGGCCCGGGGGGGTCGGCGAACGAGCAGTTGGCGGCGCGGGCGTCGAAGATTATTCTCAGCTTGCCAAACTTCTTCGGCGCCAGAAAATCCCCCCGTTGCTGCGGCGCCCCTTGTCGGGAGAGAAGACGAGCACGCGGTGCTCGACCATGGCGCCCAAGAACTTAGCATGCTCAACAGATGATCGGACGAGAGCAGGGCCCGCGCAGGGCCCGCGCGGACAGACCTCAGCCTGCAGCTGGCGAGCCCCCATCCACGTCTCGAAGCACATCGCGCCTCCACTCCCGCGGCGCGGCGGCGCCCTGCTCGCCCAGCAACCCAAGGGGCGGCGCCGGAGGCCTGGGCGCATCGGGCCAAGAGACGAGGTCTGGCGCGCAGAGGGCGGCGAGCCCGCTGCCGTCAGGGCGCAGCGCGGACCCCGCAAGGAGCCCCCGAAAGGCGCCGCCGGGGTCGGACACGCACGCCGTCGCGGCACTCGCCCGGCTCGTGGCCGAGGGAGCCAACCGCGCCCCAGGTGTAGCTGACGGCGCCGCGCTGCCCAGGAGTCGTCGGAACGGCCAACTCGGGCGAGGGCAAATCGCCGCGCAGACAATTCAAGACTTGCACGGCAGCGTTGGCTTGGCCGAGCGCGCGCTCGAGGGCGCGGCCTGCCCGCCTGCGCCGCCGGGCAATGGGGCGACCAGCCATCGAAGGTTTCGGCGGCTGTCCGCCAGATGGCTGGTTGGGCTCGCGGCGCGGGCAGCGCAGTTGGCGCCCGCAGTAGCCCGGCGGGGCGAGGGCGGCGGCTGGCCAGGCCGACCGCCCGAGGGCGACTTGCTCGCCATCGCCGCCCGCGGCGCCAGGGCCCCCGCCCTGCCGGCCGCCGCGGCCTCTGCGCCCCCACCCGCGCCCGCCGTCCGGCAGCCTGCCGGCGAGGGCGCGCTCCTCTCGCGCCTTCTCCCGCCCCTTCGCGGCCGCCATCTTCTCCAGCAGCTCCTCGGCGAGGTAGTCGCGGAGCGCTGGGCAGACGCCGACCGAGCCAGCGAGCAGCGACTTGACCATCCTGGTGGCCCTGTCGGCGACGGCGGAGTCGTCGGGCTCGAGCATCAAGCTGCACCTCTCCTCCTGCGCCTCGATCGACTGCGCCGCGAGCTCCAGATGCGCGAGGCTCGCGGCGTGCACCTGGTCGTAGGCGAGGGTAGTCTCGAGGGCGAGGTTTGAGGCCTGGCGAATCTCGACGCCCGACTCGCTGGGGTCGAGACCCGTCTCCGCCAGCCACCTCCGGTGATGCGCCGTCGGCGCGCCGCTCCGCTGGGCCGCGAACTCGGCGACCCAGCGCAGAGTGCGCGGCCCCCGCGCAGGCCAGTCTGGCCAGGGCAGCTCCGCCAGCTGGGCGACGACCGCGCGGAACCCCACGTGGCGGATCCCGCGCACACCCACCACCGCGCCGGAGACCCGGGAGTCCCGGCCAGGCCCCAGCCACGGGGGGCGCGGCAGGGGCGTCGACCCGCCGCCAGCGCCGCTTTGGAGTCCCGAAACGGTGCGGTGACACACCGCGCGGCGACCTTGGGACCCCAGGAGACCTACCTCACCGCACGGTCCGTTACCGCACGGTCTTGGGACCTCGGATGCCCCAGTCGCTCGATGCATCCTCGGAGAGGGACTCGAGTCCCAAAACCGCGCGGTGACCCTGAATCCCCACCGACTCACCGCACGGTGTGGTCACCGCGCCGTTTGGGGGCCCCCTGGCCGCGACCGCGGCAGCGGGTGCATCCGGGACACCCGGGGCGCCCAGGGGGGCCGCTGCGGCGCCTGGCACCGCCGCGGGAAGGCCCGCGCCGATACCCGGGGCGACGGGCGCGGCCGCAGGCACCAGGGCCGCGGACGGAGGCGCCGCCGCGGCAGGTCCGCCAGGAGCACCTCCGAGGGCAGCCACCAGCTCTGCAAGACCGCCGCCAGGGCCACCAGCAGCATGAGCAGGGGCGACAGCAGCCGCCGCGGGGGCTGCGCCCACTGGGACGCCAGCCCCGGCACGGCCCGCGAGGTTGACCACGATGGGCCCGATGGGCACTGCACCTGCCCTCGCGTGGGCGGCAGCACGGGCCGCGTCCACCGCGGCAGGCAGCGGGAGGTGCTGGAAGTCGTAAACCTCGTCGAACGCCATCACAGCGGCTGGGGCCCCGATCGTGCCATGCGGCAGCATCGTCCACCCCGCGATGTTCGTGACGTCGTCGAAGATCTCATCGTCGCGGTCGGGAGTGAGGACCCCGGCGACAAAGACGCCCCTCAGCACCAGTGCCGTCACCAGCCTGCGGTGCCAGAGCCGACGCCCACGCACTCGATAGCGGACGGCGATATAACCGCCCTCGACGAGCCCTGCCGTCTCGAGCTAGTGGTGCGCCATGGCGTCAGCCGCGGAGTGAGGCGGACCGGCGAGCTGCGACCTCCGCCAGCTGCGCCAGCCCCTCCTCCGACAGGTCCTTCAGGACGGGAACGGGGCCCGACGGCGCAGGCGAGGCCGAGGGGGCCAGGCGCCAGCCACCGCTGCACGCACAGCACCGCGGCGCCGCCTACGGCTGCACCGAGCACGAGCAGGACAAGGCAAGCCCCCGGCGCGGGCCATGACCCGCTCGCCCCCAGCTCCCGCGGCACGGCGCCCTTGGCGCAGGAGAACACGGGCGCGCAATGGCAGGCGCAGTCTGGATAGGGGACCAGTGAGAAGCGAACGGCGAGAGCGGTCGAGAAACCCCTGCTGAGCTCGGTGAGCAGGGGATCCATGGGAGCCTGGATTCCCGAAAAACTTTGAGCACAATAGCGTCGGATGGCAAGCGCTCTGACAGAGACGGGCTGACATCCGAGTGCGTCCGTATCCCCGACGATGCTAACCATCAAATAGTAGAAACAAAAAAAACATATATCCGCCGGCCCCCTCCGGGGGCGCAAGGCTGCGAAGGTGTGAGCGGTCTGCTGTCAAGTGGTATGCGTTGTCATTTGTTGTTTGGTCTTTTGTCTCTCCAGTCCTGTTTCCTGCCTCCCGTTTACTGTCTGCTAGGGGGCCCCGCCGCGCCCCGAAGAGAGCCTCAGGAGGCCAAAATGGCCAAAGATGGCCCCAAGATGTCCCACGATTGCCTCAAGACGGACCTAGATGCTCCCAAGACGGCCCAAGAGGCCTCGAAGAGGCCTCCCAAGAGGGCCCCACGAAGTAGAAATCAACGATGTTCCTAACGTTTTTGAAGGTTGTTGGCCTTCTCGTCTTTTCGGCTTTCGGACGCTCCGAGACGGATCAAGAGGTTCCCAAAATCGCCCCACGACGGCCCTAGAAGCCTCCATGACGGCCCAAGAGGCCCCCATGACAGCCCAAGACGGCCGAAGAGGGCCCCAAGACGGTCCAAGAGGCACCGCAGACGGCCCAAAAGAGCCCTAAGACGATCCCCAAAGAGGCCCAAGAGGGAGTCCACTAACTAACAACTGGACCTTTCCGCCCCGAGAGGACTTGAGGAGGCCCCAAGAAGGTCCCAAGAAGCCCAAGAGGCCCCAAGGAGACCCCCAAGAGGCCCCAAGGAGACCCCCCAAAGGCCCCCAAGAGGCCCCAAGAAGACCCACAAGAGGCCCCAAGGAGACCACCGCGCAGCCGCCCGCATTAGTAATAGGGGGGGCAGGCGGCAGAGGGCGAAGCCCTTGTGTGTGTATATATATATATATATATATATATATATATATATATATATATATATACATATGATACATATATGCGTATGTATATGTCTGTAAATATATATACACAGATACATATATACACAACTTTATACAAATACGTACATATGCACGGATGTCGGCCCCGCTTCGGTCTGGGCCACTGTCGCTTCGCTGGCCGTCTTGCCCAAACAGGAGCAGCCGCTGCTTTCTCCTCAATGCTGCCCCCTCTGCGGGCTCTCGGCCATCCCCCTGCTGGCGCTGCCCGTGTCCGCCACCACTCTGCGCCTCTGCTGCTGTCTCCGCCCCCCCCCTTCGCCGAGCGAGGGAGCACTTTCAAGTGAGACTGGCAGCGGATGCGATGCTCTCTGGGGTCCCGACGCGTCTTTATCGCAACCAGCGCTCCTGGTGTAGTAGAATCTCTTGAGCTGCACGATCAAGACCTGAAAGATGAACATATTTTCGGAGATGTCGCGCTCTTCGGCTGGTCCGGATGCAAAGCTCCTGATCAGCCCATGGCACGGGCAATTCATCTTAGAACAGAATTGCAGCGGGGGCAATCTTGCGTGTTTTCACTGGAAGTGGGGCCCATGAGGCGTACACTAACACGTCTCTACGGAAGCCTACTCGGAAGGCAACTTGGTGGTATGGGCTGTGCATCACTAGGCAACCACATGTAAACCTTACCTCTGCAGGTGAGACTCCTGGCACGTCGGCGGGGGGGGCAGAACGCGCAGAATGTCTGCGGCCACATTCGCCACCGTGCCGAGTGCACATTGAGGTGTGGAAGCATGCCATGGGATACCTGGTAGGGATTTGCATTCTAGTGAGGGGCAGCCGCCCCTACCAGCGTATAGTTGCATGCGTCGCCCCATCCTGGCGGGGAACCCACCCATACGCGGTTGTGAGTAGCGCGATTGTGAATATCCCCTTCGGTGGAGCCCGTTCGGGGGCCACGACATTTGTGAATTGTGCAGAATATGGGTGCGGTACCGCCTTGCAAACGCACCCACTGGGCCCTTCGGCGGATCCACCTATGGGGCACGAAACGTGTGAGGGGTGCGCCGACATTGGTGCGGTGCCGCCGACTGCGTGTGCCAAACGCTGCGCGGTGCAGCAATGCAAACGCAGCCACTGGGACCTCCGAGAGGTGTGCCGAAAAAGGTAGACCGTCACCATGCGAAAGCAGCCACTGAGGCCTTCGGTAGAACACCCCATTGGGCAACGAAACGTGTGAGGTGTGAGGTGTGAGGTGTGAGGTGTGAGGTGTGAGGTGTGAGGTGTGAGGTGTGAGGTGTGTGCGCGTGTGTGTGTGTGTGTGTGTGTGTGTGTGTGTGTGTGTGTGTGTGTGTGTGTGTGTGTGTGTGTGTGTGTGTGTGTGTGTGTGTGTGTGTGTGTGTGTGCGCGCGTGCGTGCGTGCGTGCGTGCGTGCGTGCGTGCGTGCGTGCGTGTGTGCGTGCGCCAAAAGCTGCGCGGTGCCGCCATGCGAACGCAGCCATTGGGGCCTTCGAGGGGTGCCGAAATGGGCGGAGTGTCGCCATGCGAACGCAGCCACTGAAGCCTTCGGTGGGACTCCCGGTCGGGCCCCGAAACGTGTGAGGTGTGAGCGAAAAGCTGCGCGGTGCAGCCACGCGAACGCAGCCACTGGGACCGTCGAGGGGTGTGCCGCAGTGGGTGGAGTGTCGCCATGCGAACGCAGCCACTGTGTGACTGGTCTCCCAATTTTCCCGTTTCAGGTTTAGCCCCAGGACAACCCCGGACAGGGACCCCGGGAGTTTGTCATTTAGAGTTCTGACCCTGAGGTGACTCTCCGTTGTGTGTTGGCTCAAGGGAAAAGGCGCCCACTTCTTCTGCTGCTGCCACAGTTGGTAGCGGAGCGGGGTCAGCCGGAGCGGCCATGGGTGCGGGCGGCGCGGCTCAGCAGCTGTGATCCCTGCGCTCGCGCGCCCTCCGGCGGCCCCGCTCTACTGCGAGCGGGCGGTGCGGATCCACGGCACCATGCCTGCCGAGGCAGGCGAAGAGGAGAGAGAGACGGCACCAGGAGGCACCGGCGAGCCCGCTGCCAGCGCAGCGACGGCGGCGACGGCCGGAGCAGACGGTGCCACGACGATAGCAGGATTGACATCAGCGGCACTTCGGGAGCTTGTGGCAGGCATAGTGAAAGACGCTATGCAGCCTGGGGTGACTCCCGTGCCGCAGGCGACAGCAGATCCATGGTCGGAGACGGGCGCCGACCCATGGGCAAAGAAGACCACAGACGACGGCAAAGCATGGCAGCAAGGCTGGCAGGACGGCTGGGACAGCTGGCAGAGCGGCTCGTGGGACCGCCAGGGCTGGTGGTCCGGCGCGGGTGCCGCGGGCGGCAGCTGGGGAGGTCGCGGAGACTACAGCGACCCACCGTCCTGGCCAGGCTGGTCATTCTATAGAAAATGGAAGCGTGCGATGCAACGATGGGATAAGAACACGGACTTGCAGCTGTGGCGACGATCGGAGAAAGTATTGAAGTTGTTCTCATGGGAGTTTCAATCTCAGTTCGAAGACATCTCCGAGCATCAGTGGACCTCGGACGACTGGTTGAAGACTCTCTTGGACAGGATGGACATGATTTCCGGACAGCGCGAAGGAGATGACCTTCGCAGGGCAGGACGCAAGGCGTTCTACGAGGCGAATCGAGCATCAAAAGAGAGCCTCACCCAGTTTGTCTCACGACGAGAAGCTCAGATGTTGGAGGCCGAAGGTCACGATTTGTGGATGTCTGAGAAGTTGAAGGGCTTGCTCCTCGAGGAAGGAGCTGGCCTCACGCCACAGGGGCTCCAGAATCTACGGACACTTACCCGGGGCCAGCTGGAGCATAAAAACGTGGCGTGGGCTCTGAGACAGATGGACGGGAGGCACCGAGCGCATTTTGCCCGGGCGTGCAGGCCCCGGGGCTATGCTAGCATCACTTCTGAGGACATCGGCCCGGGCGCTCGAGGCTCCAGTGACGCTTTTCAGTCTTCTCACTCCTCCCTCCCTCAACCTCCTGGTACTGGTAGGTCCGAGGTCGGTGCTGAAGAAGAGGCAGAACAGGACTACTACGATGACGAAGACGGCAGCACGGACGAGGAGGCTGACGAGGCACTGATCGCAGAGATTGAGGATCTCGATTTGAACGAGGATGAGGTGTCCGAAGTGCTGGCTGCCATCGAGGACCGGCCCAACACTAGGACGTGGAAGCAGAACAAGGACCTCAGGAGAGCGGCGAAGAAGGACCGCGAGTACTTTGGCCTACGGCGGGACGCTGGTGGTGGAACGGCAGCCCGAGGCCGCGGAGGCAAGCTCGGCGGGAAGGCCGGCGGAAAAGGCAAGGGACGCCGTGCCCGCCTGAGCAAAGAGCAGTTGATGAAGATCTCGCGCTGCCGCATCTGCAACGAGAAGGGGCACTGGGGAAACGAGTGCCCGAATAAGGACCGAGCACCTCGAGACCGACAGAAGCTCTCAGCATACATGTTCGACGGTTGTGCCGACACGAGTTTCGTGTCGCAGGCTACCCTCGCCTCCTGGGAGAACGACGAGGCTGAGCTGGAGGCCTGGTCCTCCTACCTGACCGCGCGTCCTCACCAGGCGCTCGTCGACCCCGGAGCGGGCAGCGACCTAGTGGGCGTGCAGACGCTCAATCGAGAGTCACAGGCGCTGGCGGACGTGGGGATGCGCTACGTGATCATCCCAGAGGAGATGAGGCCGACCAAGGCGGCCCACGGAGTCGGGGGGCCCGCGAAGGTGATCAACGTGGTGCTCTACCCCCTGCTGCTAGGAGGCGTATTCGGGATCATTGAGACCACGGTCCTACGCGACCGGGTGCCCCACATACTTAGTGTCAACCTCTTGGAATTTCTAGGGAGTGTTATTGACCTCCCTCGCAACGTGCTAACCGCCGAGACGATCGGCGCCAAGGTCGACATGATCAGGCTCAGCTCAGGGCACCGAATGGTAGATATCATCATTCCCCTGTCGGAGCTGCCGGAGGTTCCGGAGTCGGCTCTCCGACGATAGCCTTTTCTGTCACCAGGCTCGTTTCGCCTGGTGGGCTCCGCTCCCGAGATGCTGGACTCAGGAGCACTGGCAAGCTACATCATCCTCATCTTCCTCATCATCACTATCATGTTCGGCATCTTCGGTATACCCCGGGCATTCGCCATGCTGGGTCTCGAGAGGTTCAACAAGGGGTTCCAGCTACTGTACCCGAAGTATCCGAACGACCTCGAGGGCTTTCAGGTACCGGATCAAGACCACTCTTTCGTCTCAGAGGACCTCGACGGGATCCTTAAGAAGAACCCCTCGAGCTTCAGGGAACCCAAGCTGATCACCAGAGGGCCCAAGGAGGTCACGACAGAGGAGGCCGAGGAGATTAGAAAAGAGGTGGAGTCACGGGCTCAGCGTCCTAGGTCAGATGCT
Source organism: Prorocentrum cordatum (assembly GCA_963575745.1). NCBI lineage: Eukaryota > Dinophyceae > Prorocentrales > Prorocentraceae > Prorocentrum > Prorocentrum cordatum. Next base: position 371,894 of record CAUYUJ010002670.1, read on the forward strand.
AAGGTGAAACGAGCACTCCGACCCCTACCAAGTAGATGGCCAACGCTAACAAGGGTCCTGCTGTTCCGTAGCCATCTAGGCTCAATCCAGTTAGGAGGCTCTCGAGTTTTCAGAATTCCCAGTTCATTCGACGCACGCAGCACCGATGTGGCCCCGCATGCTCTGGGCCGTCCTGTGCATGGCATTGTGGCGAGGCGGATCCGGAGTCCGCCGGGCACCAGGAGCGAAGGCAGCGACCGAGGAGCTGCTGGGCCGAGGCGGCGGTGGTGCTGCCGAACCCCAGTCCGAGGCCGAGAGCAGCATCAGCGCAGAGACGCAGATCGAGAGTTTGCCGACGACATCGGGTCCGCCCGTGGCTCTCCAGCCGATCGAGCCCGTGCATCTCGACCACGGGGAGCAGCACTCGGCGGAAGCAACCCCAAGCCGAAGCAACAGCCAGGCGACCCATGCAGCAGCGGGGAACCACACGGCGCCAGGCCCCAGAGAGATCTCTCTCGGCACCGGACAGCCACCCCCACTGCCGCACGCGCCACCACCGGGTTGGGTCGGTCAGTACCCACTACCTGGAGTGCCGACGGCAGCAGCGCCGGCTGCGGCGGCAACGACGGCGCCGGCACAGTGGCCCCCGCCAGGAACACATGCGGGCATGACCACAGCACCCCAGATGATGGAGGAGCAGGCTCAAGCGCCGCGCCAGTCCTCGGGACCAATCCCGTCGGGAGCAGTGCCGAGCAAGCCCCCGCCGAAGCCCAGGCCATCAGCAGCGGCGGCGGCAGCCCCAGCCAGCGCCACCGATTGCTCCCACCCAGAGAGCCACATCAGGTTCTACGGCAACCAGCATGGCTCCGGTTCTCGGTGTACTGCGTGTGGGCAGCGGTTGGTCTGGGTGCCGCGCAACAAGGCAGCACCTGGCGGGACCGAGCCGCCGCCATCCGCGGCAGAGGCAGCAAGGTCAGCGGCTCGATCAGCTCAGAGGACGGTGGAGATTCTACAGGAGGATCCGGGTTTCAGGGCAGGAAGCGCAGCGCTGAATACCGTGAACTCTCTCAGCTTACTGCTCCAAGGCCTACAGTACCAACTTCACTCGATGCCCGAGAATCTCAGAGCTTTCGGCAGGGTGCAGGAGACACTGGACCAAATGATCGAGGTCGTGACCTCGGTGCAGAATACGCCGAGCCAGGTCGAGGAGGGGCTCCAGCTGATCTTCCAAGGCATCACGCACATCAATCGTGTCCTGGGCACGTTCGAGGCCTTCGGAGAGACCCTCGACGACATCCAGAACCAGGTCGACAGGATGGGCCGCCAGTTGAACAATGTCGAGACCTCTGTTCACCAACTGGCCCACATGCTGATGCAGGTCGGCAACGCAGTGGCGGGGATCGCGGCTCACGGAGTGCCCCTCCAGATTCCTCATCCTGGAGAGTCGTTTTCCGATCCTTGGTACGGAGGCGATCCCAGCTCCAGCAGCGGCCAAGGAGGTGCCGACCAGACGCATACGACGACGTCGATGCCATCCATTCCCGAGGAGACAAGGGGCCAGGAGTGGGAGGTCGTCCCGGAGTCCGACCTCGATCTGTGAGTGAGGTCACTACATGTTACACGTTTGCCGCCATGAGTGGCGACCCGCCTCCACGAGGCCCTGCGACGGTCTCGACCATCCCGACAAAAGAAGAGAACCCGAGCCCCCAGAGGACCCCTACGGGAGATCTCCCACAACGAGTGGGCTCCTCGTCGCCCGGGCCCCGTGGGCCACCTCCGGTTCCCCAGCGACGCCCCAGGCGCACCGTGCGATTCGCCTCGAATACTGGAAGGAAGTGCTGCTCGGGCCTGGGGGACCCCACCTGGCAGGACGGTGACCAATACAACGATGACCATGAAGTCAGCTGTCCCTCCAAGGTCAGGCGGGCCCTGGAGCAGTTCAGCCCTGGCGACGAAGAGGACGAGGCTCTGGCCCTCGCGGCTCGGTCCCAGGTCTCATTCATGGAAGTGGTCTCTCCCCCGCGTATCGCTCCCGAGGTCGGCCGCCTTGGAGGATCTCTCGGCTCACAAACCAGCTGGGATCTCAAGACCGGATGGGATTCGTCTCGGAGTCGCGATCTTCGGGATCTTTGGGAGCGAATCGATCGAGAGCGCCCCGAAGTCATATGGCTTTGCTCGGAGTGTCGGCCGTTTTCAGCGATCATGAGGATCTATCGGGATCGTCTCGACCCTAACGATTGGACCAGGATCTTATCGGACGGTCTACGCGACCTGACTCTGTGTATGGAGATCGCCAACCACCAAGTCAACCAAGGACGGTACTTCGCGTTCGAGCATCCTCTGTACGCCTCCTCCTGGGCCTCCTCAGTTGTCAGCCATGTGTCTTCACTTCCCGGAGTTCAGAGGATCCGTGTCGATATGTGTCGTTTCGGACTCCAGGTGTCGTCAGCCGGCCTTAACAAGAAACCCACTGGCATACTGACGAACCATCCTCGTCTCCAGAGGCTTCTGGACGGTCATCTGTGCACCGGGGGACATCAACACTCTCTGTTAGAGGGCGGCTCTCTCACGTCAGAGGCAGCCCAGTATCCCCCGGCCTTTGTCCGCCAAGTGGCGAGAGCCGTGACCGAACATTGGAGCCGTGCCCCTAGTCGACATGTCTGGGCGGATTTCGAGGAAGGATCCGAGCCCGGAGACGATGTCAGACCGCCCGAGGAGGAGGCCGGGTCCGAGGGGAGTGGAGACGAGCAGAAGACCCGGCCCACCAAGTGACCCGACCAGGTCCCTGAGGACGTCGAACCTACGGAGGAAGAGAAGCGGCTGGTTTTCAAGCTGCACGTTAACATGGGGCACCCCGATACCAGGAAGTTCGTTCGTGTTCTGAGAGCCGGGGGAACGAAGGTTCATCTCCTCAGGTGGATTCGTGCGAAGTTCTCATGTTCAGAATGCACCGAGCGAGCCCAGTCCGGGCTGCATCGACGCGTCGCCCTTCCTCGAACGTTCAGGTTCAACCACATCGTCGGAGTGGATCTGTTCTATCTTGACTTCCAAGGAATGACCTATCCTTTCTTGAACCTCGTCGACCACGGGTCCAACCTGCAAGTGGTGTCCCGCCTGCCCAACAGCCAAGCCGCGAGCGTCTGGTCCGACTTTGTTCGGTGTTGGCTGAGGCCCCTGGGGGCTCCCCACTTCCTGATTTCCGACGGAGGCTCCGAGTTCGGAGCCCGGTTTGCCAGGGGATTGGAGCAGTGGGGCGTTTGCCAGCATGTGTGCGACGCCGATTCCCCCTGGCAAAATGGGCGCGTGGAGCGACACGGGGGTTGGGTCAAGGAACGTGTGAAGTCTGAGCTGGACGCGGGCGCCGAGGTGCCATCTTGTCTGTCCGAGCTAGATGACTTGATCCACGAACTCGTGGCGCACAAGAACCGTTTCTGGCACAGGGGCGGCTTCTCTCCCTTGCAACTTGTTTTTGGGGAAAACCCTCGGCTGCCACACGAGATCCTATCAGACGATCACAAAGGCCTGCCAGGGTGGCAAGACACCCTGACTCCCGCTGCCGAGCACGACTCGGCCGGAGCCGAGTTTGCGAGAGCCCAGGCTGTCCGAGCCACCGCCCGTCGGCTGGCCACGGAGGTGACCAGTCGCGACAAGATTGCGAGGGCGTCTCGAGCAAGAGTTCCCGGAGAAAAGAAGTTTAGTCCGGGCCAGTGGGTGTTTGTCTGGCGGCATTTTTCAAGGACCTCGTCGCGATCTGATGCTCTCGGCCGAAGGAGGGACGGATGGACAGGACCGGGAATGGTGGTGCTTTGCGAGATGGGGACCGTTTGGGTCGCCGTCCGCGCCAGATTGTGGAAGTGCTCCACGGAGCAGGTCCGTCTTGCGAGCCCGGAGGAAGAATACGGACTCCAACTCGCCCAAGACCCTCGCTGGCAGGAGCTTTTACAGGCTGCCAAGACACGGCGCGCGTCGGCCGTCGATGTACAGAGGGAACGTTTGCCACCATATCATGCCTGGGACGAGCCAAACAGACACGAGCTGGACACCGGTCCCAGGATCCCAGGTGTTGGCCCCGAGCCCCAAGAGTCCCCAGAGAGGGCTCCCGGGGTTCCGCCCCCTACCGTTATGGGGCCCCCACCTTCCCCCTCCCCGGGCAGCGAAGATCAGGACGCCAGGTCCGACGTCGCCAGAGCCGGCTCGGACCAGACGAGGCTTCCGTCGATCTCCGAACCAGAAGTGTCTGAGCCAGGAGCCGGCCCCGGGGGAGAGAGGATCGAGGACGTTAGGGAGGAGACCTCAGCGGACCCTGCTCCTGCTCTTTCCCCTCCTGCTCCCCCTCTTCCTCCTCCCGCCAATCCTCGTCCTACTTCCCCAGTCGAGCCGACTGATGCCAGCCCGTTTCCCCCGGAGGCCCAAGAGCCCAGGACAGCCCGGCCTAGACGGTTGGAGCAGCCTGGGGACGTCCCATTATGTATTCAGCGCCTGAGGGCGAACAGCAGCCCTCCAGAATGGAAGCGAGCCCGGCTGGAGCCGGGATCGGCCACCCAAGCTCACCGGGAGGAAGAGGGACCGCCGTCGGAGGACCCAGGGCCCAGGACTGTTCCCCCTCCCCCCGGCCTGCCCCCCCCCCGGACAGGCCTCGGGAGCTGCGTCCTCCCGTGAGGTGACCCACGGCGCCGAAGCTCGACGCACCGTGGCCGAACGAGTGGCCGACATTGAACATCGGCGAGGGTGGAGCCGCTCACCCATCGGGGAGAGGAGTGGCGATTTCTGGGTCATTCCCCTCTCCTCCTCCTCCTCCTCCTCCTCCTCCTCCTCCTTCTCCGGTAGTAGTGGTGGAGGTGTGTTCACTCGAGCGTTTCAGGAGGACTTCAGAGGCGACCCCGAGGCCCCTGGGAACTTGGAGGGAGTGACGTACGCTGCCAGCAGAGGAGGAGAGGTGTGTCTCAAGAAGCTCTCCCCCCAGGAGGGGACCCAGTTTCAGGCTTCGGACGACAAGGAATGGAAGAGCATGAGTGAGTCTGGAGCGGTCGAGGTCATACCACCGGCCAAGGCCAAGGTGGTGCGGCGGGAGTGTCCCGACAGGATCATCTCGAGCAGGATGGTCCGAAGGTGGAAGCCGCCGGCGGAGGGCACGTTTGCGTCTCCCACGGCCAAGTCCCGATGGTGCGTCCACGGGCACAGAGACCCGGACTCGGGCGCTTTGCAGGTTTACTCCCCTACCCTACAGACCTCGTCGATTATGATGTTTTTGCAGGTGGCCATGAACTCGTCTCTGCTGCTCGACATAGCAGACGTCAAGAACGCGTTCTGTCAATCCGACAAGATGACCCGAGCCCAAGGAGAGATCTATGTCGAGCCTTGCGAAAGAATCAACCTGCCACCTGGGTCCCTCATACGCCTCTTAGTTACTGTGTATGGCTTGGACGACGCACCCATGGCCTGGCGACGAACCGTTGTCAAGCATTTAGAGGCACACGGGTTCGTCAGATCCCTGTTGGAACCCTGCTGGTGGACCAAGTACGACAGCTCACTAGCCATACAGAATACCATGTTACTTGAGGTTGACGATTTTATGATCGGCAGTGCTGGTCCCAAGGCCCGGGCCTGGATCCGGGGAATTCTGGAGTCACGTTTTACGTTTGGTAAATATCGGGACGCTCATGCCGGAGCAGTCGAGTACGCTGGTCGTAGGATCACCCTCTGTCCTAGCAAAGTAGTTATCGACCAAGAGAAGTATATTCTGGAAGAGGTCCGACCCCTGGCCATGGCCAAAGGACGGTTGTCACGCAAGGATTCGCCTCTAGATACTCAGGAGTTTAAGGCACTCCGATCTCTGGTCTACAAATTTAACTGGGTGGGGCGAGAATCACGACCAGAGGCAGCCAGAGTAGCCAGTATACTGGCCAGCCGTCTGCACGTGGCAACCACCGGGGACGTCATCCTGGCCAATAAGCTAGTACGTCATCTACGCACTACGGCTTCCCGGGGACTGACCATCTGGAAGCTCGACCTCTATCGTATGGCATTCATATCCTTTTCCGATGCCGGCGGAGTGGGATCTGCCGAGGGACTGCTCGACGAACATGGCCTACCCAGTGACGCTACCCAGGGTGCCTGGATGATCCTAGCCACCGACAGCGACATATTGCAGAACCGAGCTGTCAAGGGATCCATCCTCGGATGGAGAAGCAGTAAGCTGAGGCGTAAGGTCCCCTCGACTCTGGCCAGCGAGACACAAGCGCTACTAGTAGCAGTTGCCGAAGTCGAGTTCTTACAGATCCTGTACCGGGATGTCGTCTTCCGTGATGTGGACACGCCCGACTGTACACGAGCGTCAGGTCCGTTCACTACTATACTACGACGGGACTGCACGCTAGGGTCCCGGGAACAACAAGTCCACGTGGTGGACGCCAAATCAATATACGACACAATGCATAAAGAAGGAAACGCCAGCGCCCGTGACAGGAGGACGGCCATAGACCTAGTCATAGTAAGTGAAGCCCTTGAACGGGCCAAGGGTCACGTGCGCTGGATCCCTCACGGGCGCATGCCTGTGGACAGTCTCATCAAGGATGACATATCAAAAGGGAACGCCGCCCTGTTCGACTTAATGACCCACGGTCGCTTGCTTCTAGTCGATGAGCAGGCCGAAGTCGACCGCAGACGACAGCATCCTGAGTTCAAGTCCAGGACACAGACGGCCTCCCGACAGCTACTGGCCAAAGACGAAGTCCTGATATCGTGGAAGGAGTACTGCCAGACGATACAGAGCTTTGACGGTGGTGGTGGTGTGGTTGGTTCCTCCCATCCTCCCTACAACTCTCTCTCGTCCTCCGCCGCCACCGCCACTAGCCGAGGGCAGGAGCAGTAGTCTTCTCCCTCTCTCTCTGTCTCTCTCTCTCTCTCCCGCGTTTTATTCACCTTAGGGGCCAGGGAGTCGCCCTTTCGGCGCACTCTCCGAACTGTTTGACTTACCCAGTAGAGTGTGCTAAACCTGGGAGAAAGTCAGACCAATGTGACTGGTCTCCCAATTTTCCCGTTTCAGGTTTAGCCCCAGGACAACCCCGGACAGGGACCCCGGGAGTTTGTCATTTAGAGTTCTGACCCTGAGGTGACTCTCCGTTGTGTGTTGGCTCAAGGGAAAAGGCGCCCACTTCTTCTGCTGCTGCCACAGGGGCCTTCGGGCCACGAAACGTGTGAGGTGTGCGTGTGTGTGTGTGTGCGTGTGCCACAAACTGCGCGGTGCCGCCATGCGAACGCAGCCACTGGGGCCGTCGAGGGGTGTGCCGAAGTGGGTGGGGTGTCGCTATGCGAACGCAGCCACTGAAGCCTTCGGTGGAACTCCCCATCGGGTCACGAAACGTGAGAGGCGTGTGCAACATGCTGCGCGGTGCCGCCATGCGAACGCAGCCACTTGGGCCTTCGAGGGGCGTGCCGAAATGGGCGGAGTGCAGCCATGCGAACGCAGCTACTGGTGCCTTCGGTGGAACTCCCTATCGGGCCACGAAACGTGCATGGTGCTCGCCAAAGCTGCACGGTGCCGCCATGCGAACGCAGCCACTGGGGCCTTCGAGAGGTTTACCGAAGTGGGTGGAGTGCCGCCATGCGAACGCAGCCGCGGAGGCCTTCGGTGGAACTTCCTATCGGGCCAAGGAACGCGTGAGAAGCTTACCAAGAGCAGCGCGGTGCCGCCATGGGAATGCAGCCACGTGGGCCTTCGACGGGGCGTGATGCAGTGGGTGGGGGTGTCGCCATGCGAACGCAGCCACTAAGGCCTTCGGTGGAAATCCCAATCGGGCCACGACACGTACGAGGTGTGTGTGTGTGTGTGTGTGTGTCAAAAGCTGCGCGGTGCCGCCATGCGAACGCAGCCGCTGGGGCCGTCGGGGTGTGTGCCGAAGTGGGTTGGGCGCCGCCATGCGAACGCAGCCATTTAGGCCTTCGGTGGAACTCCCATTCTGGCCACGAAACGTGTGAGGTGTGTGTGTGTGTGTGTGTGCCACAAACTGCGCGGTGCCGCCATGCGAACGCAGCCACTGGGGCATTCGAGGGGTGTGCCGAAGTGGGCGGGGTGTCGCTATGCGACCGCAACCACTGAAGCCTTCGGTGGAACCCCCTATCGGGCCACGAAACGTGAGGTGTGTGTGTGTGTGTGTGCGCCAAAAGCTGCGCGGTGCCGCCGGACGAACGCAGCCACTGGGGCCTTCGAGGAGTGTGCCGAAGTGGGTGGGATGCCGCCATGCGAACGCAGACACTGAGGCCTTCGGTGGAACACCTCATCGGGCCACGGAACGTGTGAGGTGTGTGTGTGTGTGTGCGTGTGCGCCAAAAGCTGCGCGGTGCCGCCGTGCGAACGCAGCCACTAGGGCGTTTCGAGGGGTGTGCCGAAGTGGGTGGAGTGCCGCCATGCGAACGCAACCACTGAAGCCTTCGGTGGAACACCCCATCGGGTCACAAACCGTGTGAGATGTGTGTGTGTGTGTGTGTGTGCGTGTGTGTGTGTGTGTGTGTGTGTGTGTGTGTGTGTGTGTGTGTGTGTGTGTGTGTGTGTGTGTGTGTGTGTGTGTGTGTGTGTGTGTGTGTGTGTGTGTGTGTGTGTGTGTGTGTGTGTGTGTGTGTGTGCGCCAAAAGCTGCGCGGTGCCGCCATGCGAACGCAGCCACTTGGGCCTTCGAGGGGTGTGCCGAAGTGGGCGGGGTGCCGCCATGCGAGCGCAGCTGTTGAGGCCTTCGGTGGAACTCTCTATCGGGCCACGGAACGTTAGAGGTGTGTGTGTGTGTGCGTGTGCGCGCGCCAGAAGCTGCGCGGTGTCGCCATGCGAGCGCAGCCGCTGGGGCCTTCGAAGGGTATGACCGAATGGGCGGGTGTCGCCATGCGAACGCAGCCACTGAAGGCCGTCGGTGGAACTCCATATCGGGCCACTGGGCGTGTGAAGTATGCGCCAAAAGCAGCGCGGTGCCGCCATGCGAACGCAGCATCTGGGGCCTTCGAGGGGTGTGCCGAAGTGGGCGGGGTGCCGCCGTGCGAACGCAGCCACTGAGGCCTTCGGTAAGGTGTATGCCAAAGCTGCGCGGTGCCGCCATGCGAACGCAGCCACTGGAACCCTCGAGGGGTGTGCTGCAGTGGGCGGGTGGAGTGTCGCGAAGCGAACGCAGCCATTTAGGCCTTCGGTGGGACCCCCTATCGGACCACGAAACGTGTGAGGCGTTTGCCAAAAGCTGCGCGGTGCCGCCATGCGAACGCAGCCGCTGGGGCCTTCAAAGGGTGTGCCGAAGTGGGCGGAATGTCGCCATGCGAACGCAGCCACTGAGGCCTTCGGTGACACTCCATATCGGGCCACACAATGTGTGAGGTGTGTGCCAAAAGCTGCGCGGTGCCGCCATGCGAATGCAGTCGCTGGGGCCTTCAAAGGGTGTGCCGAAGTGGGTGGAATGACGCCATGCGAACGCAGCCACTGAGGCCTTCGATGAAGCTCCCTATCGGGCCACGAAGCGTGTGAGGTGTGTGCCAAAAATTGCGCGGTGCCGCCATGCGAACGCAGCCGCTTGGGCCTTCGACACGGCCACCTACGGAGCCACGGAGCGTGTAAGGGTTGTGCCGACATGGTTGCGGTGGCGCCGTGCGAACGCAACCACTGAGGCCTTACGTCTTCTAGGACCACCAGGCGTGTGAGGGATGTATGCCCAAATTGGTGCGTTGCCGCCATGCGAACGCAACCACTGGGGCCGTCGGTGGAGATCCATATGGGTACACGGGGCGTGTGAGGGGTATGCCGCAACGGGCGCGATGCCGCCATGCGAACACAACCACTGTGGCCTTCGTCGGAGCTCCCTATGGGGCCACATAATGGTTTGAATGGTGTGCCGCAATGGATGCGAAACCGCCACGCGAACGCAACCACTGGGCCCTTCCGTGGAGCGTCTTCTGTGACCGCCAAGCGTGTGAGGGGTGTGCGGGCATGGGTGCGGCGCCGCCATGCGAACGCAGCCGCTGGTGCCGTCGGTGGAGCTCCCTGTGGGGCCACGAAGAGTGTGAGGGGTGTGCCGACACTGGCGCGGTGCTACCATGCGAGCGCAGCCACTAGGGTTGGAGCTCCCGATAGGGGGGCACGAAGCGCGCGAAGGATATGCCAAAATGGGTGCGGTGCCTCCATGCGAATGCAGCCACTGGGGCCTTCGGTGGAGCTCCATATGGGCATGCGGCCCAAGAGAGTCTCAATAGGGCGTAAGTTGTGCCTCAAGACGGCCCACGGGGGCCCCAAGACACTCCTAAGACTGCCTCACAGGAGGCCACTGCAGCCGCAAGACGGCCCTTGAATTGTCGAATGCTGGTTTTATTCTCCCTTTTTCGGGCTTCCGTCAGCTCAAGGCGGCCCAAAACGCCTACACAATGGCATCAAGACAGCACAAGAGGCCCCCCTAAGAGGGTCTCAAAATGGCCCAAGAGATTCAATGATCGCCCAAGAAGCACCCTCGGCGGTGCCAAGACGGCCTCCAGACTGTCTTAGGAACCATGCCAACGGCCCAAAACTGCTACACGACTGCCCCCACGCATTCACCGTACGGCCAAGAGGGCCCCCAAACGGCCCCCAAGACAGAATGCGCGGCCCGGAAGACTGGCCACGAAGGCCCCAAGAGACCCCCCATGACTGCCCCACCGCAGGCCTAGACAGCCCCAGGACGCCCCAATCGAGTTCCATTAAAGCTCCTCAACTGGTATAGATGAGATGTGCCACATGTGATGGTCTTCCTCTTCCTCCTCCTCCTCCTCCTCCTCCTCCTCCTCGCCCTCCTCCTAATTACGAACCATCATCAGCATCATCATCATCACCCTCATCACCATCACCATCGCCATCCTCATCATCATCAGCAGCAGCAACAGCATCACCATCATCATCCTCGTCGTCATCATCATCAACCAAAGCATCTCATCATCATCATCATCGTCACCGTCAACAACAGCAGCATCACCATCATCACCATCATCATCGTCATCATCATCATCATCATCAGCATCCGCATCATCAGCATCATCGTCGTCACCATCATCGCCATCATCATCATACTCATCATCATCACCACCACCACTACCATCATCATCATCGTCATCATCATCAGCAGCATCATCAACATTCACATCATTATCAGCAGCACTATCATCCTCATCGTTATAATCATCCTCACCCTGCACCTCCTTCTCCTCCTCCTCCTCGTCATTATCATCATCATCAGCAGCAGCATCAGCAGCAGTATCAGCATCAGCATCAGCAGCAGCATCAGCAGCAGTATCAGCATCAGCATCAGCATCAGCATCATCATCATCATCATCATCATCATCATCATCATCATCATCATCATCATCATCATCATCATCATCATCATCATCATTTTGATTATCACCATCACCATCACAATCACCGCCATCACCATCGCCGTCGCCATCGCCATTTCCATCACCATCACCATCGCAATCGCAATCGTAATCGGAATCGCCATCACCACTATCATCACCATCAACAGCATCAGCATCAACAGCATCAGCATCAGCATCATCATCATCATCATCATCATCATCATCATCAACAACAACATCAACATCAACATCAACATGAGCATCATATCGCAATCATCATCACCAGCATCCTCATCCTCATCCTCATCCTCATCTTCCTCCGCCTCCTCCTCCTCAGCGGCAGCAGCATCATCAGTCATCAGTCATCATCCTCCTCCTCCTTTCCTCCTCCACCTCCTCCTCCTCCTCCTCCCTCCTCCCTCCTCCCTCCGCCCTCACTGTCTCCCTCCTCCCTCCTCCACCATCGCCTATCCTCGCCTCATCCCTCTCCTCCTCCCAATCCCTCCGCCATCCTCCCCCTCCTCCCTCTCCTCCTTCTCCCCCTCCTCCTACCCCCCCTCCCTCTTTCTCCTGCCTCTCCTCCTTCTCCTCCCCTCTCGCGACACGAGACAAAAGAACGTCGCTCCTGCGGGACGCGCTGAACGGTGGAGCGGATCGTGGCCCGCTGCCGCGACTGGCACTTCGGGCACTCCCACGCATCCTCCTGCGCTGGGGCGAGGGGCCGGCGAGAGGAGCTCCGGGCTCCGAGAGCAGGGGCCCCTGGGCCGAGCTCACCCCGGGGGGCCTGGGGGGGCCCGAGACGGTGCGGGGAGAGACCGTGCAGGTGGCCTCGGGATCCCCGAAGACGCACGCGCGGTCCGTCACTGCACGGCTCTGGGACCTCGAACCTCGAGCCTCGATCCTCGAGCCTCGATCCTCGATCCCCGAGCCGCGATCCTCGATCCCCGATCCTCTGGGCCCTGGCCTCTGCGAACAGCGCGCGCAGCGCCTTCTCTGCGCGCGGCGGCGTGCGAGCCTTCGCGGCACGCACCTCGGCCGCGGGCCCACGCGCCTCGGCCGAGGGCCCAGCCGCCCGGGACGTCCTCGGAGCACGGCCCGAGTCCCCGAGACGTCGAGAAGGCCGCCTGCCTCCTGGTGCGACTTTTTTTTTGTCTCCCGGGGGCGGGAGCTCCAGGGCCCACAAGGTGCACTGGTCGTGCACCTCTTTGGGCCTACGGCGGCAACAGAAGGGCCATCGTGGGCCCGGCCCGGCCCCGTTCCTGCAGTGCTCGGCTGCGCCCCGTCGATTGCCCCCCGCTACCGTTCGTCCGAGGGGAGAGGGGCTGCGAGAAGCTTCCGGGCTCCTGTCTGCTTTCGGAGGCGGGAGCGAGGCTCTCCGGGGCAGGCGCCTCGCAGGCGCAGTTCCAGGGCGGCAGCTGGGCCCCGAAACGTGGAACTGCTTCAGGAGGAAGAGGAGGAGGAGGAGGAGGAGGAGGAGGAGGAGGAGGAAAAGGAGGAGGAGGAGGAGGAGGAGGAGGAGGAGGAGGAGGAGGAAGAGGAGACGAGGGAGGAGGAGGAGTAGGAGGAGGAGGGGAAGGATGATGATGAGGAGGAGGAGGAGGAGGAGAGGAAGGAGAGGGAGAGGGAGGATGACGATGAGGAGGTATGAGTAGGAGGAGGGGGAGGCGGGAGGGAGAGAAGGAGGAGGAAGGCGAGGAGGAGGAGGAGGAGGAGGAGGAGGAGGAGGAGGAGGAGGAGGAGGAGGGGGAGGAGGGGTAGGAAGGTCTCCTGCTCGGTGCACCCTGCGCTCAGACCCCCGGCCCCCCGTCCTCAACATCGCCGCCCCCCCATGGAGCGCGTTCCGGACCTGCCCTGGAGCGCCTTCTGACCAGCATCTTGAAGCGGATCCAGCCGCTGCGAAGGGCCCAACCATCTGCAGTTGTGAGTACCGCTTTCTGGGTACCAACTTCGGTGAAGCTCCCTATAAGGCCACGGTGTGCCGGAATGGACGCGGTGCCGCCATGCGAACGCAGCCACTGGAGCCTTCGGTGGAGCTCCCCATGGGGCCACGATCCTCGTGAAGGGTATGCCGAAATGGGCGCGATGCCACCATGCAAACTGTGCCACTGGGGCCTGCGGTGGAGCTCCCGACTGGGGAGCCCACAAAGGACGTACGCGCCCAGCTATGTACATGAATGCGGCCCCTCGATCCGCGAGACTGGCCGCGTGATACGAACATTCGGGCAATGCGTACTCTCGAAACCGGCGTGGATGCATGTACGTGTACGTCCTTCTTTCGCTCCTGACCTACGGGGCCACTATCCTCGTGAGCGGTGTGCCGAGATGGGCGTGGTGCCGCCATGCGAACGCAACCACTGCGGCCTTCGGTGGAGCCCCCTCTTCGGCCACGAGTCGGTCGAAGGGTGTGCCGACATGGGTGCGGTGTCGCCGTGCGTGCGTAACCGCTGGGGCCTTCGGTGACGCTCCCTATGGGGCCACGGTCCTCGTGAGGGGTGTGCCGACATGGGTGCGGTGCCGCCATGCGAACGCAGCCACTGGGGTCTTCGGGGGGGCTGCCCAGGCGGCCGCGATCCTTGTGAGGAGTGTGCCGACATGGGTGCGGTGCCGCCATGCGAACGCAGCCGGTGGGGCCTTCGGTGGAACTACATATTGGGCCACGAAACGTGTGAGGGGTGTGCCGACATGACTGCGGTGCCGACGTGCGAACGCAGCCAACGGGGGCCTTCGGTAGAGCTGCCAATGGGGATACGAAGCATGTGATGGGCGAGCGGGAATGCGAAGGGCTGAGGCAAGGATGGGAGGGAGGACAACGGGAGGGAAGGAAGGTATGAGACGTGGTACGCTCTCTTCAAAACGACGACCCAGCACCACATGATGGTTGGGAGCAAGTCCATCCCACCTCCTCCAATGTCCTCCAGAAACTGGGCCCCAGGAGCAGAGGTTGCAGACATCTCCGCCACACCGTTCGGTGGGGGCACCTTGCGCTCAGAGTTCGGCGGATGAAGAGGGGGACCGGTAAGAGAACGAGAACGAGAATAAGAAACATCTGGAGAAAGAGGAAATGGATATGCGAATAGTATGGGAGTGCGGGGGGAGAATAAAAGGAGGACGGGAAGGGAAAGTTCGCAGGATGAGGAGAGGGGGGAAAAGGGGGGAGGAGAATGATGTCAGGAGAAACGGGTGGGGAGGAAGAGTAGGAAGATAACGGGGAGAAGAAAAACGAGTAGACAACGCAGATGAAGATGAGAGGAAGCAGGCGGAGGATAATGGGAGGATGATTATTACGGTGATGACTTTGATGATGCTGATGATGATGCTGCTGATGGTGATGATGAAACGGATGATGATGCGGATGATGGTGGTGGTGATGATGAAGATGATGAGGATGATGAGGATGAGGATGAGGCGGATGGTGATAGTGGTGATGATGGCGATGTTCATGGTGATGATGATGATGATGATGATGGTGATGATGATGGTATTCATGATGGCGATGGCGATGGCCATGGCGATGTTAATGGTAATGGTGATGATGATGTTGGTGGTGGTGATGGCGATGACGATGCTGATGAGGATGATGATGATGCCACTGATGCTGCTGATGGTGATGATGATGGTGATGATGGTGGTGGTGATGATGAAAACGAGGAGGATGAGGAGGAGGATGAGGATGAGGATGAGGATGAGGATGAGGATGATGATGATGATGATGATGATGAGGAGGAGGAGGAGGAGGAGGAGGAGGGGGAGGAGGAGCATGACGAGGAGGATGGTGAGGAGATGAGGGCATGAGGGAGGGGAGTGAGGAGCAATAGAAATCCGCCGCGTCCCGCCGGCCACCCGGAAGACCCGGTTGCCAACGGTTTTCCTGCCCCAGACGGCCCCAAGATGGCCTCCAAGACGGCCAAGATGCCTCCAACACGGCCAAGATGGCCTCCAAGACGGCTCAGATGGCCCCAAGATGCCGCCAAGACGGCCCAAGATGTACCCTAGACGGCCTAAGATAGCCTGAAGACGGCCCAAGACGGCCCACGAGACCTCCAAGAGGCCTCCAAGACGGCCCGAGAGGCCTCCAAGAGGTCCTCCAAGAAGGCCTGCAGAGGTCAAAATCATTGATTTTCCGCAGGTTTTTGCAGGATTTTGGTATTTGCGCCTTTTCGGCTTTCCGACGGCCTCAGACGGCCCAAGAGACCCCCAAGATCGCCCCAAGATCGCCCAAGAGGCCTCCAAGATGGCCCCGTGACGGCCCCAGAGGCTCCCAAGACGGCCCCAAGAGGGCCCCAAGACGGCCCAAGGGGCCTCCAAGACGGCCCAAGATGGCCTCCAAGTCGGCCCTGGAGCACCCCAAGAGGGCCCCAAATCGGCTCAGAAAGGCTCCCGAAACGGCTTCCGACGGCGTCAGACGGGCCAGGAGCCCACCAAGATGGGCGAAGGTGGCTCGCAGCTGGCCCAAGACGGTCCAAGAGGCCTCCAAGAGGGCCTCCAGGAAGGCCCGAAAAGTCCGAAAAGAGAAATTGTCCGTTGGTTTTTGAAGGATGTTGACATTTGCTTCGTTTCGGCCTTCCTCCTCCTCCTCCTCCTCCTCCTCCTCCTCCTCCTCCTCCTCCTCCTCCTCCTCCTCCTCCTCCTCCTCCCCTCCTCTTCCCAGGGGGAGTCAGTTGGTGTAGGGGGATGGGGGACAGCGTCCTCGCTCAGAGTCCTCGCCCCGAGCGTCGCGTCAAGGCAGGCGTCCAGGGTAACTCTCCTGCTCTCCTCGCGGCGGGCCTCCTGGGCGGGACCGCGCGGGGGGGGTGGTCGCGGCCCCAGGAACGGAGCTGGGGAAGGAGCAGCCCTCCTCCTTTCTCCCTCCTCCTTCCTCCCTCCTCCTTCCTCCCTGCTCCTCCTCACCCATCCTGCATGCCCCTCGTGCTCCCCCTCCGTCTTCCCGTCTTGCTCAGGCCGGCTCACGGCTGGGTGCCCCTTCTCGCTCTGGGAGGGGGCAGTCGGAACAAGAGCTGCACTCCCTGGGCTCTCGGTGCTCGAGCTTTCAGCAACACGGCGCGCAGACTGCTGCTATGCCGAGTCCGCCCGATCGCCTTGTCCTGCTGCTCCCTCCTCTACCATGAGGAGGAGGAGGAGGAGGAGGAGGAGGAGGAGGAGGAGGAGGAGGAGGAGGAGGAGGAGGAGGAGGAGGAGGAGGAGGAGGAGGACGGAGGAGGGACGATGGAGGATGGAGGAGGGAGGAGGAGAAGGAGGAGGAGGAGGAGGAGGAGGAGGAGGAGGAGATGGAGGATGAGAAGGAGGAGGAGGAGGACGAGGAGGAGGAGGAGGAGGAGGAGGAGGAGGACGGGTCGCCTAAGGCCTTCGGAGAAACCCTCCAACGTGCCGAAACGACTCGTGCTTCGGTTTCTGACATCGTGTGGATCGTTCACCCTCGACTGATCGTGGCCTTCCGTCAGCACGGGTCGATCGTCAACCTTCGATTCTGGGCAACTGGCGGCGTTCAACCTTGAACGCCCGCGCTGGGGTCGCCGCCGCGTCAGCGCGGCGCGGACCTGCCGTAACTCCTCCGAGTCTACCTCCTCCCACGGGCTCATGGCGAATGAGGGTGCCTCAGAGGAGCACCTCATTACGTCTCCTCGGCGACTGCGCGCGCGCGGCGACGCCGCGTTGAAGTACGGCGGGTGCGGAACGGCACTGAAACCGGAGCGGCAGCATTGGCAGGAGCGGCAGCCGACGGAACGTGCCAGCGGCACAGCACGAGCCGAGGATCACCAACGTGTGGGCCATGGGTGCTCCTCAGGGCATCCGGGGAGGCCCGAGCTGCTCAAGGGGCGGCAGCGTTCCCGATGAGGGGCATCACGACTCCCGAAGTGCGACGGCGTCCGAGGGGGGAGGGGCCGAGTCCTTCTGGCTGCTCGCAGCCAGCGGAGGGCGAGGTGCAGCAAAAATCTTGTCCGCCGCGGGGACGCCTGTCCCAGGGCAGCTGGAAAGCCTCGCCCCCCACTCGCCACCGCTGGGGCACAAACTTCCCCGCCCCTCCGAGGCCTTCTTCCCCGACGGCGGAAAACATATTCTACACAGGGCAGTTTTTCATACATGGGGTTAAAAAAAGTATCGGATTTCTATTACATGATCAATGTATGAATAAATGTATGCATGAACTCATCGTTGTTTTTAATACTAAATCCCTGCATTTTTGGTACATGATCCGCACGCGGAGCATGTATAAAAAACGGCACTGTGCCTTTCTTCGTGCACCAACGCCCACGAAATTTCGACGCGGCCACCGTCGGCGACGGTGGCCGCACGAACCGAACCTGAGAGGCGCGCCGGCACGCCGCCCCTGCCGGTGCCGCTGCCCCTCAGGGCCAGGTGCTGGCGCAGCGGGGAGGGCTATGCGCACGCTGGCAAAGACACAAAGGAGGATCCTCCTCCTCCTCCTCCTCCTCCTCCTCCTCCTCCTCCTCCTCCTCCTCCTCCTCCGACGACGACGACGACGACGACGACGACGACACCTCCTCCTCCTCCTCCTCCTCCTCCTCCTCCTCCTCCTCCTCCCGACGACGACGACGACGACGACGAAGACGATAACGGCGGTGGTGGCGACGACGGCGGCGACGACGACGGACGACTGACCGACCGACCGACTGACGGCGGCGGCGGCGGCGACGACGGACGACCGACCGACGACAGCGCACAGCGACGGACGACGACGATAAACAGCGGCGGCGACGGACGACCGACCGACCGTCGACCGACCAGCCGTCGACCGACCGACCGACCGTCGCCCGACCGACGACGGCGGACGACGGACGGCGGCTTCCGGCTGCGGCGGCGAACGCCAGCGAGGCCTCCACGCTGGCGTGCAGCTCTGGCGCGGGGGCGCCCAGCAGGGCAGCGGGCAGGGCCTGCCGCGCTCGGGTGGGGGGCCCATCGCGCGCGACAGGGCGACGACCGCGGCCGGTAACTTTCTTTTAGCGTGTCGCGGCGGCGGCCTCGGCGACACGCCGTGCCCTGCGGGTGGAGAGCGTGTCGGCTGGCTCTGCGGGGCGGGAGGCCGGGAGGAGCTCGAGACGCAGACGCTTGGGGACTGCGACGCCGGGGCGTCGTGGGCCAGAACCGGCGGAGCGAGGCGCTGGCAAAAAGCTTCCTTCTTCGACGCGGAGAGCGCGCCACTTCCTGACCCTGTCCACTGAGAGATCGGGAAGAAGGCTGCCTTGCGCGAGCGGGCGCGGCGGCCGTGCGCGGTGGTCTGCGCAGCCCGTCGGGTTGGCCTTCCTCTCGCCTGATTCCTGCTCCTGCTCCCCCCACCCGGCCGAAGGGGAAGGGGGGAAGGGGGAGGTGAGAGGGGGAGGAGGAGGAGGAGGAGGAGGAGGAGGAGGAGGAGGAGG
>CAUYUJ010002670.1:390696-405696 GCA_963575745.1 Prorocentrum cordatum
TGCGACAGGTGGCCGGTGACGTCGTTCCTCCTTTCTGCTCCTCCCCCCTCTCCTCCGAATGGCACTCGTTATTTCAGTTGGTGTTGGGTGTTGGGTCCTCGTTTTGCGGAAACCTCCCCCGCGTCTCCTCCTCCTCCTCCTCCGCTGTTCTTCCTCCCACCCCTCCCTCCTCCCCCCTTGCCATTTGCCTCCCTCCGCATGCGTCCTCGCAAACTCGTTCGGCACTCCCGACACTCCCCTCACTTTGGCACATCCTCGCACGCTTCGTGGCCCCATTGGAAGCTCCACCGAAAGGCCCCACTGACGTGGTTCGCATGCCGCCCCCCCTCCACTTTGGCACACTTCTCACACGTTTCGTGGCCGCGCAAAGAACCCCACCTAAGGCCCCAGTGGCACGGCCCACGTGCCGCCCCCCCTCCACTTTGGCACACCCCTCACAAGTCTCGTGGCCGCACAAAGAGCTCCACCAAAGGCCCCAGTACCACGGCCCACGTGCCGCCCCCCCCCCACCCCGGCACACCCCTCACACGTTCCGTGGCCCCATAGGGAGCTCCACCGAAGGCCCCAGTGGCATGGTTCGCATGCGTTCCCTCCACCCAGTACAACGCTTCGCGGCCCCAGCGGAAGCTCCATCGAAGGCCCCAGTGGTGGTGTTCGCATGCGTTTTCCATACGAGATGCAACGTTTCGTGGCCCCACAGGGAGCTCCACCGAAGGCCCCAGTGGCGGTGTTCGCATGCGTGTCCCCCGCCCAGTAAAACGGTTCGTGGCCCCGTAGGGAGCTCCACCGAAGGCCTCAGTGTCGGCGTTCGCATGCTTTTCCCCCTGTTCAGTACAGCGCTTCGGTGCCCCACAGGGAGCTCCACCGAAGGTCCCAATGGCAGTGTTCGCTTGCGTTTCCCCCGCTCAGTACAGCGTTTCGGTGCCCCATAAGGAGCTCCACCGAAGGCCCCAGTGGCGACCCCGCCCCATTCCGGTGCCCCACTCGCACGCTCCGCGGCACCGTAGTGGGTTCCGCCCAAAAGCTCCAATGGCAGCGCCCACACGGCGGCCGCAGCCGATCTCGGCACACCCTTCGGATGCTTCGTGGCCCCATGAGGAAATCACCCGAAGGAGATACCCGCAACGACGGTACTCACAACACTGCATATGGTTGTGTCCTTCGTAAGGACACTCGTTTATTTTCTAATGTGGTTGCTCTTGCAGGTGAACTCTTGAACCGAGATTGAGTTGGTACCGTTAGTTGGGTGATTGGGGCCTCTCCATAGCTTGAAGTGGCGTCGCGTGATGATTACAGGCGTTAGGAGTAGTGCTGCGAAGACCCCAAGGTTACAAACATTGTTGACTCTTCGCGCATCACCACCAAGCCATCCAGATACGATATCCCGGAGAGTTGGGATGACCAGGGAAGTGTAGGAGCAAGACTAGGGGCAACCCTTCTGTCGAATGAGGAGGTGAATGGAGGAGCAAATGGAAGACGAGGAGAGGAGAAGGAATAGGCAAACTAGAAGCAAGACAGGGGCGTCTTGGATTCCTGGGGGCTTCCTTGGCTGCCTCTTAGGTTGTCTTGGATGCCCTGTGGAAGTCTCGGGAGCCCCTTGGGGCGTCGTGGGTGCCGTTGAGGGGGGCCTCTTGAGGCATCGTGGGGCCGTTTAAACAATCATGGGGGCATTTTGGGTGCCTCTTTGGGGTTCTCTTGAGAGCCCTGGAAGCCCTCTTGAGGCCATCTTGTAATACATCGATCAAAGAAGGGGGGGTCCTTACTTAGCGTCCTCCCTCTAGGCCTCAACGGAATTGGGGGCCATCGTGGAACGCTCTTGGAACGCCATGGGGGCCGCCGTTGGGCCCTCCTGGGCCTCTCTTGGCGCCCTGTTGGAGCCACCTTGAGGCTTCGGAAGGCCATCGGAAACACATAGGCGAGAACGCAAAACACAACATTGATATTCCTTTGGCCTCGGAACAGACTTTGACCGCCTGGCGTCCGAAATGGGCACGACGACCGCGCCCGCCCCTAGGCCCCAAGTACATCGTCAAGTCCCGCCCCATCGCGATCCTCTCCGTTGTCGCCATCGTCACCGTCAGCATGTTGAGTGCGAGGCAAATGGACAGGAAGGGCGGACTGCCGAAGGCAGACCTCCTGCCGTGCGTTTGAGTATCTGTGTCCAAGGTCGACTAAGACGTGCGACGGCACCAGGCTTGTAGATACTCGACCAGTCCCAGTGTAACAACCAGCGCGAGCGGGAACGACGGCTGACCCGTGCCGGCGACCAGGTTCACCTGGAAACAATTTGGCGCAGCCGCGCAGCCAGCAGCGAAATGGCGCCTGGCTCCCAGAAGGATCTGCCGCTGGATCCACGCCAGGCGAGAGGCAACGACCATGGCAGCACGGGGGAGGCGGAGGGGAGGGAGGGCGCAGGTGCACCCCGAAAGCCACGGGGACAGGCAGGCGCCTGAGCCAGAGTGGCCAGGCGGAGAAGGAGGAGGAGGAGGAGGAGGAGGAGGAGGAGCGCAGCGTAGAGGAGAGGTGCCTCCGACCGACCACTGTGCTCAGCTCAACAGCTGAGCACACCTCTCCACACTCGAGTGACTGGCTTCGCCAGCGACCAGAGCGGAGGAAAGAGAAGCATGGGCGGCGGCAGCAGGCGGCGAGGCGGGCGGTGGGCGCCTGCCTATGTCGTTCATCACGTGCATGTGGGCAGCGAGCCATGTTTCAATCATAGCCGCGGAGGAGGAAGAGGAGGAGGAGGAGGAGGAGGAGGAGGAGAAGGAGGAGGAGGAGGAGGAGGAGGGGGAGGGGAAGGAGTCAGGAGGAGGGGGAGGGGGACAAGCTAGGTGCGCTCGCGTCATATCTGACGTCCTACCCCTCCCTCCTATCCCTTACCATGGTGTAGTTCTCTCTATTCGCACAGTCGGACGTCGTAGCAGGGCATAGCATTACATGGCATAGCATGGTGTTGAAGATCAACGCGTAGCCTGGCACAGCATGGCGTGGCGACGGCCCAAAGTGGGGGGCTTCTGCGGCCCCAAAAATCAACGAATCGACAACGAATATGGAATCACTTCCGATCATTGTTTCGGGGGGGGGGGCATTTTCTGGATTTTGGGCCTATTTGGAAGGACCGAAAACCATGCCGTGGCATGGCGCTGGAAATGATGACGCCAACGCTGCAGCGGGAGCACGATTCGGAACGAGCGGAAGCGCGGAAATGAGGCCAGCGCTGCAGCGGGAGCACGATTCGGAACGAGCGGTAGCACGAAAATGAGGCCAGCGCTTCAGCGAGAGCAGCATTTTGAAAAAATCAAGCGAAAACCCGTTTCCCGGAAACCCGGTGTAAAAAACCATACGCGGAGGGGGGCCGGATATTTCCCGGACGTCGCCAGGGGAGAGAGGAGAGTAGTACTCATATTGTGCAACTGTGGAGGATGCAGAAGAGGAGGGGGAGAAGGGAAGGCGGGGAACACATTCTCTTCATGGGGAGCCCGCCCCGCTCGGCACGCCCCGTCCCGTCGGGGGCGGCCTGCTCCTGCCAATGCATGGCCAGCGTGCCGCGCCGAGGCAGCTCAACCGCGAACTCGTCGCTGGGAATGTAGGCACCTCGGGGCGGAGGGGGGGCCTATTTACTCATCTTCGCCGTTCTCCTGCTCCCTCCTCCTCGTCCTCCTCCTCCTCCTCCTCCTCCTCACCCCGCTTCCTCCTCTTCTTGCGTCCCCTCCCCCCTCCCCCTCCTCGTCCTCGTCGCCCTCTCCTCCCTTTCCCCCTCGCCGCCGCCATCTCCTCCTCCTCCTCCTCCTCCTCCTCCGCATGCTGATCAGGCGCCCTGAGGGAAGAGCTTGTTCTCTGGGGTGGGGCCGCGAGGAGCAGAAGGCGGATACTGCTGAATAGGGAATGGGGAGGCAGAGGCAGAGGGAGAGGTAGGGGGTGAGGAGGGGGTTCGGCCCAGAGAGCGAGCCACCGCTTCTCCCAAACGAACAGCTGGAATCATCGAATCTCGCCTCTGACGCAAACCCTTTGCGATAGATATTCCCCAATCAATGGTTACACTGAAGGGGTCCTGGTTTCCCCGGTGCCTCGTCAATGGTTCCGGTCCAATTTCGGTGGGTTCCGAGTTCCCGGGTTCCCGGGTTCCCGGTCGATCTCCTTATCGATCTCTTTATCGATCCCAGTCCAAACCATCCATTGATTTGGTTTTCTCATTGAAATTACCTCCACCTCTCTCTTTTCCTCTTGCTCTCTCGAACATCGCAGGGCCGCAGCGCTAAATACGCCCATCCCTACCGCGTCTGTCCAGCAACTGTGCCAAGCCTACCCCACCTTCCGCGACGGGCCCAGCAATCACGAATGATGTCTTGGACAGAGACCAGTCTCCTGACGATGAATGCAGCGCACGTCGTGCCGCTAACCTGCGGCTCGCAAGATGCAAGGACATGTGGCCCATGCCCTGTCGCACGGGCCACGTTCATGGACAAGCATGAGGACGACGGGTGCCCTTGCCACATGGGCACTCCCATCTCCCCTCCCTCTTCGCAGGAGGGCGCGAGGATGGGAGTGCGGAGGAGGATGGGTGGCGAGCATGAGGGCGAGGTCCTCGACCTCATGCTCGCCATACCCCCGCGTCTCCGCATCGGCAGGCAAGCGCGGGCGCCTCCCCCGAGAGAATGAGCGCGCCGCACAGCTGGCTCGCGCCCTCTGCTCTCTCTCTCTCTCTCTCTCTCGAGAGAGAGAGAGAGAGCATCAAAGCGGAGGAAGAGGACATCGAGCACCGAGGATCGAGGAAATCGAACACCACCTCCTCATGGAAATCGACGATCGAAGCGGAGGAAGAGGAGGAGGAAAAGGAGGAGGAGGAGGAGGAACGAAGAGCGAGGAAGAGGGAGTCGGACCGTAGTGCAACGCTCACACCCCTCAGGGTATGCACAACCGTTTCTATGTCGGGTGGGGCCCCTGGGCTCTCCCATCCTTGATCGTTGGTGCTGGTGTCGTGGGTCGTGATGAGACAGGTGTATTCCATGTATGGCACCCTAGACTGGTGGCAATTATGTGCGCTCCACATGCGCCGTGGTAGCCAACTCTGCTCACATCATCCTGATAATCTCCTCGACAGTGGGTCAACAAGTGTAGAGGGTATGCAGAACCGCCGGCATTGCCGCAAAGCTGCGCCCTGGATGCCAACGCCCCCCATGGGAACGGATCGGCTAGAACGGACAAGTTCACCAACTACAGAACTCCTGATCTATGAACAAGCTGTTCAACACGTGCTAGGCTGGGAAAGGCGTGCTCCCAGACAGCTGTGTCAGGGTGCTTCTCGGTGGAAGGGCCAATACCCCAGCATGAGGAGCATCACGGTATCCCAAAACATGAGGAGCGCACTTGAGAAGGAGGAAGCGAACATGCGCAAACCAACTGCAATACCATGCCTGGTATTCGCAGCGCCAATAGAACACTCTTCCAATGTGCAAGGCTGCGGAATGCCCCACTCCCATTACAACAGTATCAGAGTGCTGCCCTGTGGAAGGGACATTGCCCAAGCATGAAACGTATCCCGGTGTCACACAACATGAGGAATTCACTTGAGAAAAAGAAATCGAGCATGCGGCATCAACTGAACTGTCATGTCTGGTACCTATACGACCACCATTCGTGTGATGAGGAGGTTCGGGGGGGAGAACCAACGTCTCACTCAATCGATCTGACTATCGATCTCACCATCGCTATCACTATCGATCTGACTATCGATCTCACTATCGATCTGACTATCGATCACACGACCAATATCACTATCGATCTCACTATCGATCTCACTATGGATCTCACTATCGATCTCAGCATCGATCCCAGTATCGATCTCACTATCGATCTCGCTATCGACCTCACTATCGATCTCGCTATCGACCTCACTATCGATCTCGCTATCGATCTCGCTATCGATCTGACTATCAATATCATTACCGATGTCACTACCGATATCACAATCGATCAAAGTATCGATATTACTCGATCGATCCCACTAACGATCTCACAATCGATCACGCAATCGATCACATAATCGATCTCGCTATCCATCCCACTATCGATTTTACCACCGACCTCCCTATCGACTTCACGGCTTCATGGTCGATCTCACTATCGATCTTACTATCGCTCTCACTATCGATCCCACTATCGATCTCCGTATCGATCTCACTAGCAATCTCGCCATCGACCTCGCTATCGGTCTCACTATCGATCTCGCTATCGATCTGGGACACCGATGGGACACCGACAGGACGCCGACGGGACACCGACGGAACTCCGACGGGACATCGACGGGACTCCGACGGGACATCGACGGGACTCCGACGGGACATCGACGGGACACCGACGGGACAGCGACAGGACAGCGACGGGACAGCGACGGGACAGCGACGGGACAACGACAGGACAGCGACGGGACAATGACGGGACAATGAAGGGACAATGACGGGACGCCGCCGGGACACCGACGGGAGACCACGGCGGGACAACCCGGCCACCGCCCGCCCACGGCGGGGGAGAAGCAGGCAACGACGGGACACCACGGCGGGACAACCCCGCCACCGCCCGCCCACCAGGGAGGGAGGATGGGCGGTCAACGGCTCTTGGCCCGCCCCAGCCACAGCGCAGTCATTCCTCTCACCCGCCCACGCAGCTTCGCCTCGCCCGCACGCACGTCACGAACCCGACACCGAAACCGATTTCCCAGTGGGGTGCTCTTCGCTCCACTGCGATCTCGCACCCGAACCTCCGATTCACTGGAAAGTACTCGTCAAGTGTGCGAGGCTGGGGAATGCTGACTTCTGTGCAACTGTATGAGGATGCTGCCCGGTGGAAGGGCCGATGTTCTAGCATAACGTGTTTGATGGTATCACAAAAAATGAAGAGCGCATTTGAGAAAACAAAAGCGCACATGTAAAAAGCAACTAAATTAGAATGCCTGGCAATCGCCGCGACAAGAAACCACACTTCAAATGTGCCAGGCTCGGGAAGGCCCACCCCGTACAGCCGTATCAGGGCGCTGCGCTGTGGAGACCCATGCGCCGTGCGAACGTGCATTGCGAAGGCAAGACCGCAGGCATTGCCGTCGGGCTCTGTGTTCTGGAGGCCAAAGCCACTGCTGGGAACGGAATCGCTAGAGCGGACAAGGTCCACGAAGTAAAAGGCTACCATTATTTTCTAACGCTTTCGAACGTGCAAAAATTGGGGAAGGCTTACCCCAAGACAGCCGTGTGAACCATAACGTGCGAAGGCCCGGAGCGAAAGCAGGACCGCCAGCATTGCTACCCTGTGTCCTGTTGGCTAACGCCTCGTCTGAGGACGGAATCGCTAAAACGGACAAGCCCACGAAGCGCAGAACTGCAGACTGCCGCTGTGTGAAAACACTTTCCATCGTGCTAGGCCCTAGACTGGGGAAGGCGCGCCCCCATATAGCCATATCAAGGCGCCGCCTTGCGGAAATCAACGCGTCGTCGTGCGAGCGTGCGCTGTGAAGGCAAAGCCGCCGGCATTGCCACTAGGCTGTGTCCTGCAAGCTACACCCCCTGCTGGAAACAGAACCGCTAGAACGGGCGAACTCACGACATTCAGAGCGATCCAATATTTTCAACGTGCTCAGCTGAGGAAGGCTCACCCCTTATGCAGCCGTGTGAAGCATAAAGGCGTCGCTCTGCGGAGGTGGATCGTGCGTGCCACAACCAAGCGCAAAAGACTGGGGAATGCCCACTCACCTCAATACGGGCATATCAAGGCGCATCCGTCTGAAAATGTGTACCTCGCGAAAATATGCACACGACCGCCGGCATTGCTGCCGGGCTGTGTCCTGAATGCAAGTCTCTGCTGGAATCAGAATCGCAAAAACTGACAAACTCACGAAGCCAAGAACTGCCGTTCCAAGACCGCTTGGTCTGACAACGGGTCCGCGAGACCTGACATACTCACGAAGTAAAGAGCTCCAACTCCCTGACGCAAGAATATGCTGGGGCTGGGGGGAGTCCAGTCCCATGCAAACCCTACCAAATACCAAGGCGCTGACCTAGGGGGGACACCAACCACGTGCGAGCGTCCAATGTCCAATGTGAAACCAGGACCGCCGGAATCGCCGCCAGGCTATGTCCTGGAGGCTAGCACCAAGTCCGCGGACGGAATCGCTAGAACGGACAAACTTACACAGAAGACAGTTGCCGTTCTAATACGAAACATGCAAGCGCGCAAAACAAAGGGAAAGGTTCGCCCCAAGACAGCCGTATCGAAACGCTATGCAAGCGCTGCCCTTTGGAATCTAATACCTCGTACGAACGCGCATTGTGAATGCAAGACGGCCGGCGTTGTCACTGGGCTACGTCCTAGAGGAGGCTACAGCATCGACCAGGAACGGAATCTCTAGGAAGGACAAGCTTGCGAAGTGACAAGCTACCGTTCTACGAACTAACTTGGTAACGTGATAGACTGCGAAAG
Source organism: Prorocentrum cordatum (assembly GCA_963575745.1). NCBI lineage: Eukaryota > Dinophyceae > Prorocentrales > Prorocentraceae > Prorocentrum > Prorocentrum cordatum. The sequence continues at coordinate 399,163 of CAUYUJ010002670.1, forward strand.
GCGCGCCCCCATTCTGCCGTATTAAGATGCTGCCCTGTGGACGGGCCAATGCCCCAGCATGAAGTGCATCATGGTATCAACAAAAAAGAACGCGCTTGACGAAATCAAAGCGGAAATGCGCAAACCAACTGAACTATAATGCCTGGTTTCGCCGCGGTACGAACACACTCTTCAAATGTGCACGACTGGGGAAGGCTCACCCCCATACAGCCGTATCAGGGCGCTGTCTGGTGGAAGGGCCAGTGCCCTAGCATGAGGGGTTTCACGGCATCACAAAAAATGAGGAACGCACTTGAGGAAAGTCAAAGCGAAAATGTGCAAACCAACTGAAACAGAATGCTTGGCAATCGCCGCGACAAGAAAACAGTCTTGAAATGTGGAAGACTGGGTGGGGAAGGCCCACCCCCATACAGCTGTATCAAGGCGCTGCCCTGCGAAGGTATAGACCTCGTGCGAATGCCAAAAATAACCTGATTTGTAAGGCCAGACTGAAAGAACCTGGACGCGTTGTCCAGCTTCCTATCGCTTCGGGGATCCCTGGGGCGCAAATCGACGCCCCTTAAAATCGATACAACATTGCGCTCTGGGGTGCAAATAGTGCCGCTGACCGTTCCCACGCGATGAATCCCCCCGAGAGCGCGATGACGGCTCGGCTGCCAGCTAACGAGACGGATTCAATGCATAGCGCTTGTTCGCCACAGATTTCGATCGCAGAGGCGACGCCGAAAAGTGAAGCGACGTGCCCCGAATCTCACGAAGCTGCCACGAGAGGGCGCGGGGCTCGCGACAAGCGGGGCATCTCGAGGAACGGCAAAGGCGGGCGTCCAGAACGCCGCGTCATGAACCCAAAAGTCCATGACCAATACGTCCATGTACTCAGAACCGCGGCAAACAGAACGCGGGCTTCGAAGATCGGGAAGGTCTGAAGCGCGCCTCGAAACGAGCGCGCGGCGTTGGGAGAAGGAGGGCGAGGAGGAGGAGGAGGCGGAGGCGGGGCGCAACGGGCGTGGGCACGGAGCAGCTCGTGCCCGCCTGGGACCGGGCTCGGGCGGGCGGCTCTGTCGAGGCAGCCCGCCTCGACGGAGGAGGAGGAGGAGGAGGAGGAGGAGGAGGGGGGAGGAGGAGGAGGAGGAGGAGGAGGAGGAGGAGGAGGAGGGGGAGGAGAGGGGGGAGGAGGAGGAGGAGGAGGAGGAGGAGGAGGAGGAGGAGGAGGGAGGGGGGAGGGGAGGGGGGAGGAGGAGGAGGGAGGAGGGAGGAGGAGGAGGAGGAGGAGGAGGAGGGGGAGGAGGAGGAGGAGGAGGGGGGAGAGAGGATATCGAGAGGGGACGGGGGGCCGCAGGCAGCCCCATCCGCTCTCGCGCCGCCTGCCCCATCCCGCCAGCGCCGCACCCCTCCACTCCTGCGCGCTCGCGCCCCCTGCTGCCCTGCCCCTCGCCTTATGTTGCTCCCATCGTACTTCAGGACCACATTCCAGAAATAGTTCTGAGCACCCAGAAACGTGTCGAAAGAGTGTCGAAAGAGTGTCGAAACAGTGTCGAAACAGTGACTCCCAGGGCCCGACACGTGAAAGCCCTCAAGTTGTTGCGTACCTTTCTGGCGCTCGAAATTCTTTCTGGTGGTCAAGGCTAAAGCAGGTTGGAACATCAGAGCCCTCGCCCCACCTCGCCCAGGCCGCGCGGCGGCGCCAGGGCTCCCTTCCCATGCGGTCCAGGCGCGGCCAGCGGTCTTCGCATGGAGGCTCCTGGGACGAGTGCCCCTCAAATTTGCCCCTGCACCTTCTGTTTGGGCGCCCATTGCGAATTCAAGGGGCGCGCTTCTGGGGCACCGTGCGCGGACACATGCAGGGGTGCATCAAGGAGCGCATTAGGGGACACCTCAAGGCACACATTAAGGGGCACATTAAGGGACGCGTTAAGGGGCACATCAAAGTGCACATTGAAGCGCGCCGAAAGCTTTCTTGATTCCCCAATTTGGACACGCTTCAACCACGTCACAACTCCTTCATTATCACCGTTCTGTTCGCGGGAGACGAACGCCGAAACGTCGCGTGGAAACAAGAAATGGCGCATTTTCTGGCGCGCGCAGAGCTCAACACGGAATCGCTGACAATTCGGCGAACAAGATTGAAACCGCGCGCGTAGCGCGCAAGAATGGCCATGAATTGCGAGCGCGGTTCTTCATTGCTGCTTGAACGTTGTGCGCGGATGGATCTTCGGAAGTGGACGATGCAGGGCGGGGGATCACGGGAACGCCTAGGGTTGGCAACAATGGCAAATGAAGACACTTTTCTTCGTGATGATCAAGTGCGTCAGAAGGAAAACGAACGCAGAAGCAAGGCAATCGCAATCGGCGCGCGCAACAATCGGGGCAGCAAAACAAGCAACCAACGAACAACCATTAATGGATCATGGCAGTTGTGGGACCCCCAAGATCCCCGCCCTCAATCCTGATATGTCGAGCGAACAACTGATCGCCCGATGTGGCAATTCTCAATTGGGTTAGGAAGGTCCCGATTTGAAACCGGATTGCCTATATCGCCCAGGCCCCAAGATCCTCGTCCTGAGTCCTGATATGTCGAGTGAACAACTGATCACTCGATGTGGCAATTCTCAATTGGGTTAGGAAGGTCCCGATTTGAAACCAGATTGCCTATATCGCCCCGGTGACGTAAATCCAGAGGGCTCGGGGGAGGTGCTCTCCGGAGACCACAGGATGTCCTCACGGGCACCCCGTGCGTCTTCCCCGACTACTCTACAGGAGCCCTGCGCACCATTGGCACGGGGAGAGGGCGGATGAGGAGGAGGTGGAGGAGGAGGAGGACGAGGAAGGAGGAGGAGGAGAAGGAGGAGGAGGAGGAGGAGGAGGAGGAGGAAGGGGAGGAGGAGGAGGCCCCTCCTCTTCATCCCTTAGGAAGGACACCAGCCAGCCATCACGCCCTGCACCTGCCCCCACCAGGCCGGCCCTGGACCAGAGAGGGGTGCAGACGCTCCCGTGGCGAGGCCTGGATAGGTCGGGCACTCGTTTGCGGAGGGCACGGCGCATGGGGTGAAGAAGAAAAACCACGCAAACATAAACTTTTGGCGCTCCGCGGGGATTTCTTGGATTCGCGCCGGACCCCCCTCCCTGGCGCGCGGAGCGCGCCAGGGGCGGCGCCCGAGGCGCCGCCGGGGGGCCCAGGCGCGGGTCCAAGAAATCCGCGCGGAGCGCCAACGGTTTATGTTTATGTGGGTTTTTCTTCTCCGGCTACAATAAGAACTGGTGTCTAACCAGGGCTGCCCCAGGAATTCTTCACCAGATCTCTCTCTCTCTCTGTGGTGTGAGGCATCTCCTGGGCCCGCGGTCGCAGTTTCAGGGGCCGTTCGGGGCTCAGCCAGGGCCGGCCTCCCGCGATTGGAAGAAGTACAGGGCCGAAAATCCACCCCGAGAATGATCACCCCGACACGCGAAGCCGTTTAGGAACCGAACAGGGCAGGGCTGTTGAATAAACGCCGAGGGCTGTTTAGATAACGCCAATTGTCGGGTCCGGGTGGTTTTTCCTCCCTTGAAGAAGTGAGTCGAAACATGAAGTAGCGAAGGCGTTGAAAGTAGATCGGGTTTCCGCCCACCCCCTGAAGAGGAAGGAAGAGGGAAGTCCGCTCGGATCTTGGAGTAGGACGCCTGAACCTGGGAATACAGAGATATTGTAATCGTGCTCATTTCTAATTGTGCTCGTTTCTAATTGTTCCTGGCCTGGAAGAGGCCCAGGATAGAACAATTAGAAATGACAGGTTTCTGGCCCCCAAAAATCAAAGAACTCTCGAAAACTGAGGAATGAACTATATGTATCTACGTTCAACGATCAGTGGGTACATTTATTGTCCACACGTTGCCGACCGCCCGAGCACACCGATCCTCCCCTCTGGCTCCCAAGTTGCAGGTCGAGGTAGTAGTGACTGCGCGTGCTCGTTTCGATCGAGTTATTTGTTTTGCTTGCCTGCTGGAACCCACGAGAGGTCTCTCCGCACGTCGACGTTCACCTTCTCCCCCCAGCCTTCTCCCGCTGCTGTCCGTGTCCCCTTTCAGCCCTTCTGCCAGCCAGCGTTGTCCCGCCGCCTGCAAATACTCCTGCTGCCGCTTGTCTGCAAGCTAGGTAGCTTGCATGCCCGTGCTGCTCGAGGTCTTCTGCGACTTCGCAAAAGATGGACAAACCAATGCAAGTTTTTTGAATTCAAAAAAACAAATTTTGTGATTTCAAAAACCCAATCAACCTCGACCTCCGCCTTCCAGACCTTCCGCGCGAGAGCTGTCGTGGCCGCAACGGTGGCCGCGGCAGCCACCACGACCACGCCGCGGCGGCGCCTGGGCCGAGGTCTGGGCCGACGCATCGGCTTTCGCTCACGCGGTTGGCGGACCCCCAGCCAGGATCCATCTTGGCCAGCTTGTTAGGCGCGCCCAGCCGTGGCCACGAGGGTCCCCAAGCAGGCCCAAAGAACTTCCGAAGCCTCGATCCTCCAACCTCGACCTGCCACGCAGAGAGACCCCTGGACAAGCGCGACCCTCAGTGCGCGGCGTTTGGAGGCCGAGGGGGGGAAGGGTCAGCTGCAGGCGCACAAGCACCGCCTCGGAGCAGGGCGAGTGGAGACGCCAGCAACTCAGAGTCGGTCCCCAGACCCCTCTGGGGGTCCAAACGCACCAGCCTGGAACATTTCCCTATCCCTATGCTGGGCATCTCCTCATCAGGATGCCAATCTTAGGGATTCCCTGATTTTTTGAGGGCGCATCCCTAAGATTGTCATCGCTTTTGGGCGTGTCAAGCTTAGGGATAGGGATAGGTTCGAGGCTGGTAACAAACGCACCAGTTTTCTGGGCTGCGTCCAGCCGTGGCGGCGGGGGTGCCCCGTGAAGGCCAGCTGCCGTTGCCCCAGCCCGCCCGTCTCCGAGTGCCAGGGGGGCCCCCGCGGGCCCGCACCAGAGCTCAGCCTGGCGAGGGGCCACTCCCACGCGCAGCCCGCTCGAGGGCAGTGCGGGAAGGGCGCCCGCCCCGCGGGGGCCGGGGGCATCGCCTTCGTCGTCGGTGTCGTCGTCGTCATCCTCGTCGTCGTCGTCGCCGTCGTCGTCGCCCGGGGCCGGGGCATCGCCTTCGTCCTCCGCGTCCCAGCCCACCGCGCGCAGCTCGAAACCCCAGGCCGCGGGCGGGTCGGCGCCGCGCGAGACGTGCTCCCAGGCCAGCGAGGCCGCGGAGCCCCCGCCCTCTGGCGGGGGCTGCGGGCTTGCGGGCGGCGGGCCGCGCTTCCACCGGGTCCGCCGACCTCGGCCTGTGGTGGAGGGCAAGAGAGCCGCCCTCGTGATGAGCACCCCGTACTGGCGAAGCCCAATGGCAAACGCAACCACGGAGAGCATCGACCAGGGCAGGGGCCGTTCGGTGAACGCCCAGGGCTGCTAGCGGGAAGGAGGAGGTGAAGGAGAAGCGGGAGAGGGCAAGCTGACTTCCCCACATACACGTCCTCAAGGCCTGGACTTCCGGCCAAGTGCGCTACCGCTGGCCCCACACTGTCCCCTCCTCCCTCTCGTCCCCCTTCCCCCCCTCCCCCCCTGCCCCCTATCGCTCCTCTCCTCCTTCCCTGCCCTCTCGTCCACCTCCCCCCTCGCCCCCCTCTGCCCTCTCGTCCATCTCCCCTCTCTTCTCCCTCTTACCCCTCTCCCGCCTCTCCCCGCCTCGAGGGCTTGGGAAATTCGCGTTATTCGACACTCGAGCAAATAAGGGCGGACAGTCTTAAACTGATTGTTGTTGTTGCTGCTGTTGTTCGACATAGCGGCAGACGGCGGGACATCTGGCGGAACAGGTGAGGGCACGGGGTGCGAGTGTCGGCCTGCAGCGGCCGCCCCTCTCCTTCCCCCTTCCTCCCTCCCCCCTCCCTCTCCCTCTCCCTCCCTCCTCCTCCCCTCCCTTCCCCTCCCCCTCCCCTCCCCTCCTCCCCTCCCCCTCCCTCCCTCCCCCTCCTCCCCCTCCCCCTCCCTCCCCCTCCCTCCTCCCTCCCCTCCCCTCCCTCCCCTGCGCCCCTCTCCTCCTCCCTCCCTTCCCTCTCCCCCTCCTCCCCCCTGTGGCCAATGGGCGAACTCTCGTTATCAATTCTAGCGCTTTGTGGGCTTCTCCCTCGGTTTTGCCCCGGGCCTACCCCAGCTAGAACTCGAATCGAGAAAGAAAGGCTCGAACGCCCATTCCAACGTCAGCCGCCGGCCCTCCCTCTCCCCCCCTTCTCTCTCGGCAACACGGGTGACCCTTGGTGGGGGCCCATCCCCAAGCGCGCAAGCCGCCGCTGCCGCACGGCACTCCGCGATCGAGGTGCCCCCAATGGGCCCGCACCAAAGGTCGTTCCGACGAAAGGTCCCTCAGCTTTCGGGCCATGGCTTGGGTCTCTTGCGGCCGCTCGGGACGCTTGGTACGCTCTCGGCGAGGCGCATGTACTACAACGCATCCCGAGGCAGGAGAACCTTCACAGGAACGTCCGAAAACGTCCGCCTCTCGAGAGGACGCAACGCATCACGAGGCAGGAA
>CAUYUJ010002670.1:410696-442954 GCA_963575745.1 Prorocentrum cordatum
TCCCCGTGGATCCCTCCAGGGACTCTATAGAATCCCCGTGGATCCCTCCAGGGACTCTATAGAATCCCCGTGGATCCTTCCAGGGACTCTATAGAATCCCTGTGGATCCCTCCAGGGACTCTATAGAATCCCTGTGGATCCCTCCAGGGACTCTATAGAATCCCTGTGGATCCCCCCAGGGACTCTATAGAATCCCCGTGGATCCCTCCTGGGACTCTATAGAATCCCTGTGGATCCCTCCAGGTACTCTATAGAATCCCTGTGGATCCCTCCAGGGACTCTATAGAATCCCTGTGGATCCCTCCAGGGACTCTATAGAAATCCCTGTGGATCCCTCAGGGGAGCCTCTATAGTACTTACCTCCAGGGGCTCGATTAGAATCCCTGGGGATCCCTCCAGGGACTCTATAGAATCCCTGTGGATCCCTCCAGGGACTTTATAGACTCCCTGTGGATCCCTCCAGGGACTCTATAGAATCCCTGTGGATCCCTCCAGGGACTCTATAGACTCCCTGTGGATCCCTCCAGGGACTCTATAGAATTCCCTGTGGAATCCTCAGAAAAGGACTCTATAGACTCCCTCCAAGGACTCTATAGGAATCCCGTGGATCCATCCAGGGGGACTCTATAGAATTCCCTGGTGGAATCCCAGGGACGCATAGAGTCCCTCCAGGGACACTATTAGCATCCCTGTGATCCCTCCAGGGACTCTATAGAATCCCTGTGGATCCCTCCAGGGACTCTATAGACTCCCTGTGGATCCCTCCAGGGACTCTATAGACTCCCTGTGGATCCCTCCAGGGACTCTATAGAATCCCTGTGGATCCCTCCCGGGACTCTATAGAATCCTTGTGGATCCCTCCAGGGACTCTATAGAATCCCTGTGGATCCCTCCAGGGACTCTATAAACTCCCTGCGGATCCCTACAGGGACCCTCTAACACTCCCTGTGGATCCCTACAAGGACCCTCTAGAATCCCTGTGGATCCCTACAGGGACCCTATAGAATCCCTATGGATCCCTACAAGGACCCTACAGGGATCTGAGAGGATCCCTGTGGATCCCTACAAGCATCCTAGAGGATCCCTGTGGATCCCTACAAGCATCCTAGAGGATCCCTGTGGATCCCTACAAGCATCCTCGAGGATCCCTGTGGATCCCTACAAGCATCCTAGAGGATCCCTGTGGACCCCTACAAGCATCCTAGAGGATCCCTGTGGATCCCTACAAGCATCCTAGAGGATCCCTGTGGATCCCTACAAGCATCCTAGAGGATCCCTGTGGATCCCTACAAGCATCCTACAGGGTCCCTGTGGCTCCCTACAAGCATCCTAGAGGATCCCTGTGGATCCCTACAAGCATCCTAGAGGACCCCTGTGGATCCCTACAAGCATCCTAGAGGACCTGTATGGATCCCTACAAGAATCCTAGAGGATCTGTGTATGGATCCCTCCAAGAATCCTGGAGGATCCCAGTGGGTCCCTACAGGGATCCTGGAGGATCGCTCCAGGGACTCTATGAATCCCTGTGGATCCCTACAGGGACGCTAAGAATCCCTGTGGATCCCTCCAGGGACTCTATAGAATCCCTGTGGATCCCTCCAGGGACTCTATTAGAATCCCTGTGGATCCCTCCAGGGAATCTATAGAATCCCTGTGGATCTACAGGGACTCTATAGACTCACTAAGGGACTCTATAGAATTCCCGTGGATCCTCCAGGGACTCTATAGGAATCCCTGTCGATCCCTCTCCCTCCAGGGACCTCTATAGAATCCCTGTCAGTGACTCTATAGAATCACTTGTGTAATCCCTCTAAGGACTCTGTAGACTTCCCTGTGGATCCCTCCCAGGAACTCTATAGACCTCCCTGGATTCCTCAGGGACTCTATTAGAAATCCCGTGGATCCCTCCAGGGACTCTATAGAATCCTTGTGGATCCCTCCAGGGACTCTATAGAATCCCTGTGGATCCCTCCAGGGACTCTATAGACTCCGTGTGGATCCCTACAGGGACCCTCTAGACTCCCTGTGGATCCCTACAGCCCTACAGGGACCCTATAGAATCCCTGTGGATCCCTACAGGGACCCTCTAGACTCCCTGTGGATCCCTACAGGGACCCTACAGAATCCCTCTGGATCCCTAGAAGGACCCTACAGGGATCTGAGAGGATCCCTGTGGATCCCTACAAGCATCCTAGAGGATCCCTGTGGATCCCTACAAGCATCCTGGAGGATCCCTGTGGATCCCTACAAGCATTATAGAGGATCCCTGTGGATCCCTACAAGCATCCTAGAGGATCCCTGTGGATCCCTACAAGCATGATTCCTAGGAGGATCCCTGTGGATTCCATTACAAGCGTCCTAAAGGATTTCCCTGTGGATTCCCCTACAAGCATCCTAGAGGATCCCTGTGGCTCCCTACAAGCATCCTAGAGGATCCCTGTGGATCCCTACAAGCATCCTAGAGGATCCCTGTGGATCCATACAAGCATCCTGGAGGATCTGCATGGATCCCTACAAGAATCCTAAGAGGATCTGTGTATGGATCCCTTCAAGAATCTGGAGGATCCCAATGGATCCCTACAGGGATCCTGGAGGATCCCAGGGACTCTATAGAATCCCTGTGGATCCCTCCAGGGACTCTATAGAATCCCTGTGGATCCCTCCAGGGACTCTATAGAATCCCTGTGGATCCCTCCAGGGACTCTATAGACTCCCTCCAGGGACTCTATAGAATCCCGGTGGATCCCTCCAAGGACTCTATAGAATCCCTGTGGATCCCTCCAGGGACTCCATAGAATCCCTGTGGATCCCTCCAGGGACTCTATAGACTCCCTCCAGGGACTCTATAGAATCCCTGTGGATCCCTCCAGGGACTCTATAGAATCCCTGTGGATCCCTCCAGGGACTCTATAGAATCCCTGTGGATCCCTCCAGGGACTCTATAGACTCCCTCCAGGGACTCTATAGAATCCCTGTGGATCCCTCCAAGGACTCTATAGAATCCCTGTGGATCCCTCCAGGGACTCTATAGAATCACTGAGGGGTGCGCCGAAATGGGCCCGAAGCCTTCGGGTGCGCCCGATGTGGGGCCGCGAAAGCCTTCGGCTGCGCCCCCTGTGGGGCCACGAACCGTTTGAGGGGCGCGCCGAAATGGACCCGAAGCTTGCTGCGCCCCCTGTGGGGCCACGAACCGTGTGAGGGGTGTCCCGAAATTGATCCGAAGTCTTCGGCTGCGCCCCGTGTGTTGCAACGAACCGTGTGAGGGGTGCGCCGAAAATGGCCCCGAAGCCTTCGGCTGCGCCCCCTGTGGGGCCACGGGCAGTGTGAGGGGTGCGCCGACATGGACCCGAAGCCTTCGGGTGCGCCCGATGTGGGGCCGCGAAAGCCTTCGGTTGCGCCCCTTGTAGGGCCACGAACCGTGTGAATGGTGCGCCGAAATGGACCCGAAGCCTTCGGCTGCGCCCCTTGTGGGGCCACGAACCGTGTGAGGGGTGCGCCGAAATGGACCCGAAACCTTCGGCTGCGCCCCGTGTGGGGCCACGAACCGTATGAGGGGTGCGCCGAAATGGGCCCGAAACCTTCGGGTGCGCCCGATGTGGGGCCGCGAAAGCTTTCGGCTGCGCACCTTGTAGGGCCACGAACCGTGTGAGAGGTGCGCCGAAATGGGTCCCGAAGCCTTCGGCTGCGCCCCCTGTGGGGCCACGCACCGTGTGAGGGGTGCACCGAAATGGGCCCGAAACCTTCGGGTGCGCCCCATGTGGGGCCACGAACCGTGTGAGGGGCGCTCCGAAATGGGCCCGAAACCTTCGGCTGCGCCCACATGTGGGGCCACGAACCGTGTGAAGGGTGCGCCGAAATGAACCCGAAGCCTTCGGGTGCGCCCGATGTGGAGCCGCGAAAGCCTTCGGCTGCGCCCCCTGTGGGGCCACGAACCGTGTGAGGGGTGCGCCGAAATGGGCCCGAAGCCTTCGGGTGCGCCCTGTGGGGCCACGAACCGTGTGAGGGGTGCGCCGAAAGGGTCCCGAAGCCTTCGGCTGCGCCCCGTGTGGGGCCACGAACCGTATGAGGGGTGCGCCGAAATGGGCCCGAAGCCTTCGGGTGCGCCCCCTGTGGGGCCACGAACCGTGTGAGGGGTGCGCCGAAATGGGCCCGAAGCTTTCGGGTGCGCCACATGTGGGGCCGCGAAAGCCTTCGGCTGCGCACCTTGTAGGGCCACGAACCGTGTGAGGGGTGCGCCGAAATGGTCCCGAAGCCTTCGGCTGCGCCCCCTGTAGGGCCACGAGCCGCGTGAGGGGTGCGCCGAAATAGTCCGATGGAACCCTGTAGGAGTTCTATGGGACTCCGATGGAACCCTGTGGGGGTCGAATGGGAGTCCGATGGAACTCTGTAGGGGTTTTATGGGCGTCCTATGGAACCCTGTAAGGGTCGTGTGGGAATCCTATGGAACCCTGTACGGATCCCACAGGATCCTCCTGTAGGGGTGCGTTGTGTTGTGTTGTGTTGTCCCCCCCCCCCCTCCCCCCCTTCCCCCCGGGGGGGCTTGCCCCGCCTGTATCAACAAATACAACAACAACAACAACAACAACAACAACAACAACAACAACAACAACATCAACAACAACAACAACAACAACAACAACAACAATCATTTTAAGACGGTTCGCCCTTATATGCTCGAGTGTCCAGTAACGCGTATTTCCCAAACCCTCGATACCCGCCCCCTTCGTCTTCGAGCGAACCCCTTTTGGGGGGTATACTTTTCTTCCCTGCAGGCCGGGCCCCGGCAAGCGGCGGGGCGGCCGCGGACCGTCGACCCGACCCCAAGAGGGACGGACAGGGGACCGACCACGACGACGACGACGACGACGACGACGACGACGACGGACGACGTCGAGACACGGCGACGAGAACGACGGCGACGGGACGAGCGAAAGCGAGAGCGAGAGAGAACGACAGCAGGGCCACGAAGGGCACGAAGTAGGCCACGAAGGGCGACAGCGGGGACACGAAGGGAATGCGTATGGGGCCACGAAGAGCGCGAACGAGCGGGGGCCACGAAGGGCAGATAATGCGGGGCCACAGAAGGCAACGATGGGGCCACTGAGGGTAGCACCTGGGCCACGTAGGACAGTGAGGGGGACACAAATGGCGACAGCGGGGCCGCGAAGGGCATGCACATGGGGCCACTACGGGCGCGACTCCTGGGTGCGTGGGTGTCGGGAGCGCGGCGCTCGGGCAAATTGCAAGAAATCCCAACGCAAGGCCATTCATCAGTAAGTTGCAAGCAAGTCTCCAGCGAGAGCGCGACTCCAGAGCGCCAGGAGACCGACTCTTGAATAAATGTTAAGGAAGTCCTAAGCGAAAGCGCGATTCCTGAATAAAATGCGAGGAAGTCTCGGGCGGGAGCGGGGGTCCTGGCTAAATTGTAAGGAAGTCTCAGGCGGGAGCCGTTGTTGCTGTAACCCGGGGGCCAAGGGGCTAGTTTGACCCTCCAGACTTTTCTGGTAAAAAACAAGGTTCGAGCGTGGAGGGGCACACTTTGATAGAGAAAAAAATATGCACCGCTGGGGGGGAACAACAATAATTATTCTTCAACAACAACAACGACGGAAAGGCGTGCACTCCGGCCCCCGTCAGGGCCGGAGCCTCCGGTGTCACCCCGCCGGCGGGCGGGCGCACACTCCGGCCCCGTGGGTCTGTTTGCTCGAGACGCTGTGTGACGACGAGTTGTCCGGCCATGCGAGAGGCCATCTGCGGCGGTTTCGCGCCAAGGTGGGCAAACGTACACTCCGCCCCCGTATGCCTCGTCATCTGTGCTGTTCCCTCCACAGAAAACGCTCCCAGTGCGCTACCCCCTTCTCCGGTCCCGTGTGCAGCTACGACACCCTCAGGGACCCTCACGACGACGACGGCGGCGGCGGCGGCGGCGGCGGCGACGGCGACGACGACGACGGGGATCCTAAGGAGTCCTCGGGAGCCCTGAGGAGTCTCGAAGTGTTCTTCAGAATCCTTGGGGGCCCTGAAGAATTCTAAGATATCCCAAGGGATCCTGAGCAGGCCCGCAGGATCCTGAGCAACCCTGGCGAAATCCTGAATAATGCTTGGGGAATCTAGAAAGGATTTCTGTGCGGTCCTAAGGAATCCTGGACTCTCGGGAGGAATCCGGGGGAATCCTGATGGATCCTGACGAATCCAGTGGAGTCCTGATAAGTCCAGAGGAAGCCTAGGGGATCCTGAGGAGTCCTTGTGTCCTGAGGATTCCTTTGCAATTCCGAAGAATGCTAAGGGGTCATGAGATATCCTGAAGGGTTGATGGGGTGCCCTGAGGGGATCCTGAGCAATCCTTTTGGGATCGTAAGGAGCATTCAGGCATCGTCGAAGAAACCCTCGGACTCTTTGGAGGGGAAGTCCTGGTGAACCCTGAGGACTCCTTGGGGGTCCTGAGGAATCCGGACGTGTCCTGAGGAGTCCTTGGGGGTCCTGAGGATTCCTGAGGTGTCCTGGGGAATCCTGAGCAGCCCCTCGGGATCCTGAGACACCCTGGGGAAATCCTGAAGAACCCTTGGGGGGTCCCACGGGTTCCTGTGGGATCCTGAGGAATCCTGGGGGCTTGGGAGGAATCCTGAGGAATCTTGAAGGGTCGGCAGGAGTCCTAGCGAATCCTGAGGAGTCCTGATGAGATCCCAGAGGAAGCAAACGGGATCATGGGGAATCCTTGTGGGTCCAGGGGAATCCTGAAGAAGGCAAAAGGGTCCTGAGGAATGATGAGGGGTGCCCTGAAGGGATCCTGAAGAATCCTTAGGGCTCCTTCAAGGTCTTCAGGCATCCTGAGGAACCTTGGGGGGTCCTAAGGAATCATCGTGGATCCTGAGGAGGAATACGTAAGACTCTTTTGAAGGGGGGGGTCCTGGGGAATCCTGAGGAGTCCTCGGGAATCCTGAGGAGTCCTGAGGTGTCCTGAGGAATCCTGACGAATCCAAATGAATCCTTATGAGCCCAGAAGAAGCGTTGGGGATCTGGAGGAATCCGAGTATGTCCGGAGGATTCCTGAAGAGCCCAGCGGAATCCTGAGAAACCCGAAGGAGATCCCGCAGAATCCTTTGGGGTCCCTAGGGTTCCTGTGGGATCCTGAGGAACCCTGGGGCCTCGGGAGGAATCCTGAGGAATCCGAAGGGAACCTGAAGAATCCGGACGAATCCTGAGGAGTCCTGATGAATCCAGAGGAAACCTTGGGGATCCTGATGAATTCTGTGTAATCCTGAAGAATGCTAACTCGTACTGAGAAATCCTGAGGGGTACCCAGGAGGGATCCTGAGGAATCCTTTGGACACCTAAGAGGGCCTTCAGCATCCTGAGGAATCTTGGGGGATCCTAAGAATCCTTGTGGATCTGGAGGAAAAATCCATCGGACTCATTTGGAGGGAGATGATCCTGGGGAGTCCTGAGGAATCCTGGGGGGTCCTGAGGAGTCTTGAGAAATCCTTCGGGATCCTGAAGCATTCGAAGGTATCTAGAAGAATCCTGAAGAGCCCAACGGAATCCTGATAACCTCATGGGGAGATCCAGAAGAATCTCTGGGTATCCCCAGGATCCTTGGGACTCGGGAGGAGTCCAGAGGAATCCTGAAGGGCCCTAAGGAATCTGGACGAATCCGAAGGAATCCGGATGAGTCTGGAAGAAGCATGGGGGATCCTGAGGAATCCTTGTGGGCCCTGAAGAATCCAGGGTAATCCTGAAGAGTGCTAAGGAATCCTGAGGAATCCTGAGGGGCACCCTGAATGGGGTCATGAGGAACCATGGGGAATCCGAAGGAGTCTGCAGGCGTCCTGGAGAGACATTGTGGATCCTGAGGAATCCTGGAATGTCCTGAGGAATCCTTGGGGATCTGGACGAAATCAAAGATATCCTGAATAATCCTGAGGAGCCCAACGGAATCCTGAGAACACCATGGGGACATCCTGAAGAATCACTTGGCATTCCAAAAACTCCTGGGGGATCCTGAGAAATCCTTGGGACTGCGGAAGGAGCCAGAAGAATCCTGGAGGATCCTGAAGAATCCTCGGGGGTCCCGCGGAATGGCTCCTGAGGAAACCTGAAGAATCCTTGGGGGTCCTAAGAAACCGTTGGAGATCCTAGAAAGTCCGGAGGGGCCCTTCATAACCCAAAGGAATCCTGAGGGATTCGCGGAAATCCCGGGGAAACCTTTGGAAACGCGCCAGGAATGCCGACCCCTTCTCCGGCCCCGTGGGGCACCTTGCGCTGTCGCCCCAGTGCCAACCCCTTCTCTGGCCCCGTGGTGCAAGCCCTCGGTTGCTGGAGCTTCGCTTACCCTTACAGATAAGCGCTTGAGTTTTGAGAGAAACAGAAGATCTCAACAACAAGCCGGGGCCAGTGTCAACGCCTTACCGACAACAGCAAGAGCAGCAACAACAACAAAAACAAACACAACAACAACAACAACAACAACAACAACAACAACAACAACAACAACAACAACAACAACGACAACGACAACAACAACAACAACAGCAACAACAACAACAGCAACAACAACAACAACAATCACTTTAAGACTGTTCGCTCATATCAGCTCGCGTGTCATTCAATATGCATATCCCAAACCTTGGATACCCGCCTTCTTCGTTTTCGATCGTGCCACCTTTCGGGGGGTATATTCATTCCCTGCCACTCGTGGTTAGTGAAACCCTTGAAAACGAAGGGTAACAGGTAACGGGGGAGAGTGAGGACGAAGGGATCGGAGGAAGGGAGGGGGGGGGCAAGAAGGAGGGAGGACGATGACTTGCGCTGTGAGTGGCGATTCAGCTTTCGCCATGGCTGGCGCCAGCCACTCCAACAGAGGTTCGCAATAAGTTTCGACATGGGTCGCGCCATAAACAGCGCCACGTACCACCCCACTGAAAGAACATATCGTGGATACCCCCACGGGGGAACGTACAGCTGCGAACTGGTGTCAGAAACAAATTTCGTGGAACCCTGAAAAGGGAAAGTGGGGCGGAAGGATGGTGAGAACTGCAGAGGTGTCGAGAGGAACGCGGAAGCCCCTAGCGAGAACGCGATTCTTCTATAAATCGTGGGGGCGTATCAAGCGGGAGCCGCGATCCGGTGGTAAATTGCAGGGAAGTCGCAAGCGAGAGCGCGATTCTTCAATAAGTTGTGAGGAAATATCAGGTGGGAGCCGCTGTTGTTGTAAACCGGGGGCCAACGACACAGTTTGACCCTCAAGACTTTCCCTGATAAAAAAACAAGGTGTGAGCCCTGGGAAGGGCACTTCAATCGAAAAAAAAAACAATGTGCACCGGACGGGGTGGATCAACAATAATTGTTCTTCAGAAGTGAGAACTCAACAGCAACAACGACAACAACAACAAAAACGCAACAAGCATAATCCTCACCACGGATCCTCACTTCAGCCACGCACCCAGGGACACTGAATGACCGTTCGGCCCCCTCACTCTGATACCATGATGACGCGCATCTTTACCATGGCCTCTTGCTCCTCCGACTCGCTCTCGTCCCCCGGGGTCGGCGGGTGCGGGCGCCGCTGCCCCCCGCATACAGCTCGACGCCCGAGAGCGTCCTCGAGCGCGGCACGGCGAGCACCCCGGACCTCGCGGGGAAAGCATACCTCGGCAGCTGCTGGGGGGGGAGCTCGCGCGGGAGCCGCAGGCGGAGGCCGAGGAAGCTCAGAAGAAGTCGCGGAGGAGGTCGAGGAAGTTCGAAGAAGGCTGGCATGAAACAATCAGCAAGCACAGCAAGTGTACAGCGGGGATCGTGCAAAGTCCCCGCCGAGCTCGCACAAGTCACTGCCCAGTACCTTGGTATAGCATTTGCAGCGAACGCATCGTCATCATCATAATCATCAGCATCAGCATCAACATCAGTATCATCCTCCTCCTCCTCCTCCTCCTCCTCCTCATCCTAACCAACATCATAACATCATGAATCATGATCGACTGGCATGAAACAAACAGGTCCTGAGGGAAACTAGTTGTGGACCCCAGGGCCTTCCCCCAGGGCCAATTCCTCCCCTGAAAAATACCTACCCCGTGGGACCCTCCCAGAAATTACTAAAACTCACAAGGGGGCTGCTGGAGGTCCCCCCGGCTGACCCTGAAGCCCCGGTGCTCCATCATGGAACCTCCGGCGAGCCTCCTAAATAGCCTCTGGGTGATCTATGGAGGCTGCCTGAGCTTGCCTAAATGTAATTGGTCAGAATCCAGGGGGGCAGGCAAGCGGTGCCAAGGTGCGAGCCGCCTTGGATAGAGAAATCTACGTCAAGACAAACACATATTTGACAAGTGTTCCTGGCTTCAGTGACGCGTTCAGCGATGGCTCGAAACCGAACATGAAAGACACTAGCAGATCGGCGTCATCAAAGAGAGGCCCACATCGGTGGGGAGCAGCGCGCTGCCGCCCACGCGAGTATTACAGCATGGAGCTATAACTTTACGACTAAGTGATCTGCACAACAACACATGTTCGAACACCGGACGTAGGTACTGCCAGCATGCTCAGCGCACATGATACAGGTGATGCTTCATAACTTACTCGCACCGTTGATACTATCAGCTGCCACGTACAGACGACACTGATGCAGAGGTGTCTGCTGGGCCACGCTCGTACAGGGCAGTTTTTAATACACAGGACTTATAGAACAAATTAACGCATGATTAATTTATAAATAAATTAATGCATGAGCTCATCGTTGTTTTTAATGCTACCTCCCTGTATTTTAATACATGATCCGCAAAAAAAACGACACTGTAGACTACTGCACCATCGCGCGTATGCCTTCTGATTGCCAGGGTGCCTGCGCGTGTCCTGGCCAACGACAACCTGTGACAACCATATTGGCACCATCCCATCCCAAGCCAACTGGCTGAGGAATATGCTGTTTTTGTCTGGCCGCCGCTCCGCCCGGCTGAAAGCCACGGCTTGATTCCAGCGACTCGACTGCCAAACCCGCCGCCGTGCAAACGGCAAGTCGGGGCGTACGCCAATGACCGTGGGACGTTTGCTTAGTGTCCTGTATCTTTCTACGTGCGGACCCCCTCGGAGCGGAACATACCGGGAAATCGCAACCCTGTTGCTTTCTTCAGAGGCGCTCTGCCCGGCAAGCCCAGAGAATACCGGAAGCACAGCCCAAGACCACCCCAAGACTGCAAGATGTTCCAAGACTGGCCGAAGTCGGTCAAAGGACCCCCTTGGGACAGTTCCGGAGAGCCCCAAAGAGGCTCCCAAGACGACCCGAGGCCGCCCAAAGAACGCCTTGAGACGGCTCGAGGACCCCCAAGATGTACCCAAGGCTGGCCCCAAGCTGTCCCAGACAGACAAAAACCGTGCACATCAGAGGTGCGTTGGCAGAAATGATGAAACGGAGACTATTGGGTGAAACGGCGAGCGTGCGAAGCAGGCAATTAGGGGGAGGAAGAGGAGGAGGAGGAGGAGGAGGAGGAGGAGGAGGAGGAGGAGGAAGCATGGCACCCATCCAGACGGCCCCGAAAGGATCCCATCGAGCCTGTTCAAGGGGCTTCTCCACCGTGCCGCCGACCCCCCAGAAGAGGGACGAAGTCCACGGGTGCGACCACTTGGGGGACTCTTGGGGACCGTCTCTGAGAGCCTCTTTTGGGCCTCCTGGCAATCCCAGGGCCATTTGGGGCGCGTTGGTTCCACCGACCTATTCGAAAGACTTGCGCCATTCCGCCGACCTCCAGAAGAGGGATGAAGTCCACGGGTGAGGCCTTTGGGGGCCTGTTGGGGACCGCCTCTGGGGGCCTCTTTGGGGCCTCTCCGGGCCTCTTGGGGCCCTTCTGCTGGCGGTCTCGGGGTCCTTTTGAGGCGGAGGGCTCGGAATGCCAATTCGAGTTGCCCCTCTTCGGCCCCTCTTGAGGCCCTGTTGGGGCTCTCTAGGGCCAGCTTGGGCACCTCTTGAACCGTCTTGGGGCCCTCTTCGGCCGTCTTGGGACCAACAGGGCCTCAAGAGGGGC
This sequence comes from Prorocentrum cordatum, assembly GCA_963575745.1. Taxonomy (NCBI): domain Eukaryota; class Dinophyceae; order Prorocentrales; family Prorocentraceae; genus Prorocentrum; species Prorocentrum cordatum. Next base: position 422,705 of record CAUYUJ010002670.1, read on the forward strand.
CGAAGAGGGGCAACTCGAATTGGCATTCCGAGCCCCCCGCCTCAAAAGGACCCCCGAGACCGCCAGCAGGAGGGCCCCAAGAGGCCTCCGAGAGGCCCCAAAGAGGCCCCAAAGAGGCCCCCAAAGGCGGTCCCCAACAGGCCCCCAAAGGCCTCACCCGTGGACTTCAAGCCTCTCGAGTAGGTCGGTGGAACCAGCGCGCCCCAAATGGCCCTGGGAGTCCCAGGAAGCCCCCAAGAGGCTCTCAGGAGGCCCCAGCGATACCTCCAAGAGGGTCCGAGGAAGCCCCCGGAAGTCCCCATCAAGACCTCAAGCGGCCACGCAACAACGTGCTTTTGGGGCTACTCTGGGAGCATGCTTGCATGGCCTGTCGGGACCTTTTTGGGTTAATTAGCGTTACACTGTCGAACCATCCCACGTTAATCGTGGTCACGCCTCTCTAACGGAGAGACGTGGCGGTGTCCAGACGGTCCGAAGATGGTGATACCGAGCCATTTCGGGAGAGCTCAGCAGAACCGTCCTCGAAACGTGTCGATGCTGCGCTGGCACGGTAGCGGGTTTTGCCGCAGGCCACTCGATTACAATACCGTATTGTCGCATTCTACAGGTTCAGAGAGCTCTGGGAAAATCATCAAGACGCCGCTTTAGAGCATCGCCCTAGCTTTGTGCACGGTCGCCGCGGCACTTCAGTCGATCGTGCCGGCAACGACACTGCGCCTATCAGGGGGTCATCCGAGGCCGCGTTCTGTACCTCGATGAGCTGGTCATCCGCGGCCACGTAGAAGTAGCCAGGCCGGTAGTCCGCGTACCCGCAGGACCTGTAGGCGTGGTCCATGCCTGGGGCCCAGGGCCTGTTGTGGACGTCCTTCATCTGGGCGTACAACAGCAGAACGCCGGCAAAGGGGTTAGGGGCCCACCGCTTCCACTGCTCCTGCCACCGGTCGTGGGACGCCGCTGTGTAGTACTCGTCGTAATAATCCGCCACCGCGCTTGCAGCGGTGGGTATGTGTCGGGCCCTTTCGCTTATTGCGAAGCAGTAGTTAGGGCCCCCTGGCGCATCGAGCCCAAGATGCGTTCATTTATGTCACCAGGTCCCTGCGTTCTTTGGCCTTCCAGGCAAAGAAATATATCCAAATACGAAGTGTGGGGAAGGACGTTCCATGGATCATCCACTGTCCCCTGCGCTCGCCCGTCCTCCGAACCCTCTCGTCCCGATGGCCAAAACGGGCCCAGAAGGCCCGAAAACTGGCCAAGAGGGCCCACATGAGCTCCCAGACGCTCCAGGAGGGCCCCGAGTCGCCGAAAGATCGCGCCAAGACAACCAAGATGGCGCCAAGACGGCTCTACAAGCCTCCACGACGCCCCAAGTGGCCCCAAAGAGGCCTTCCAAGATGGCCCCAAGAGGCAAACATCGTCCCATTCCCAGCGGGAAACATTATTTGTTGCAGATTTGCCTGCTTAGCTTTCACAGCGTCTAAGATGGCCCAAGAGGCCTCCAAGATCCCCCAGGAGGCTCCCAGAGGCCCTCAAGAGGCCCCCAGAGGCCCCCAAGAGGCTCCGGGGAGGCCCCCAAGAGGCCCCAAACTCCCTCCAAGACGCCCCCGAGAGGCCTCCAGGACGCCTCCAAGAAGACGCCCCCGAAGAGGCCCACAAACTGCCTCCAAGATGCCTCCAAACCGCTTAGCTCTGAACGTACATGTTGCCCAAAAATGCTTTGTTCCATGATTATACAGATTCAGCCGTCTTGGGGGTCCTCCAAGAACGCCCCCAAACCAAACTGCCTCCAAGATGTCTCCAAACTGCTTAGCTCTGAACGTAAATGTTGCCCAACAATTTGTTGTTCCATGATCCTACATATTCAGCCGTCTTGGGGGTCCTCTAAGAGCGCCCCCAAAACAAACTGCATCCAAGACGCCTTCAAAACGCAGAGCTCTGAACGCAGATGTTGCAGCACACTTTGTTTTACGATGGTGGTAAACGTAAGCCGTGCTGTGAGTCATCCAAGAGCGCCCCAAAACTGTGTTGTACAACAGCCCTTTCAACAACTCATGGTTCTGATGATGTCTCAGGCGAGAGTGTCATGATCGAAGATCCGAAGGCTTCGCCAACGAACTTAACATCTCCATTTGATGAGTACGTCTCGCGCGAGAGCTTCATTTTAACCATACTGCTCCCAAGCTGGGCAGTGAACGAATCCCCGAGAAGCTCCCAAGAAGCTCTGAGGACACCCTCGCGAGTGGCCCCAAGGGCCCTTCGAGAAGCTTTCAAGAGGCCCCGAGAAGCCCCCCAAAACGCTTAAGTTCAGATCTCCGGCACAGTGAAAGCGAGCACCCCCAAATCCCCCTGCCTTTACGACCCACGAAAAGCGCGGCAAGGAATGACCTTTCATACTGCGAGGCGGGGATTTATCCATATCCACCGCCTGGGAACCGACGTCCTGGTGCCCCAGCGGGCGGTGGATATGGATATATTTCGGCCCCGGGGGGCCCGAAAATGTCCATATCCACCGCCTGCCGAGGCTCCGAAAACTGACCCTCCAGGCAGTGGTCATGTATAAATTCCCGCCTTGGACATACGCCGCCCGTTCATCGCGCTGTCGATATTCTGCAGGGGCTCCAGTGGCCAGCTTCGCGGTCTCCTGGCCTGGCTCGGGTCTCTATGGCCGCAGCGTCGGAGTTCTTCGGCCGCTCGGTGAAGCTTACGGTTAGGTCGGGCATATCCCCTACAGTCGGATTCTGGACGACAAGTATTTCTTTAATATCCCAAAGTCATCAAAAATACTCGAAACATCGTCCCCTGATGATTTTCTGACTATTTTTGAATATTCCTCCTGTAGAAGGACAGGCCCGACGTAAAGCTTATGGGCCCTTCTTGAGGAGCTTTCGGATGTCCCTGGACCGAAGGAGCCCCCGGGCCTCTTTTAGGAGGGGGGCTCCCGGAGAACCCTCGGGGCGCTCCTGTGGTCCTCCAAGGAACCTCTGCGGTTGTTCTAGACCCCTCCGAGAACGATTCCACTAGGGGGCCACACGCGAACCCTACCCCTACCCCCACGATTTCTGCGGGGCGGGGGAGGGTGGGGTTCACTTCGTTCGGAGCTCCCCCTCAGAAATCGTGGGGGTAGGGGTAGGGTTAACATGTGGCCCCCTATCCACGTCGACGTTGCTTCGGAGACCCTGTCAAAGCCAATTCAGGATGATTGCCTCCCACGCTGGTCTGCCGTGATGGTCAGTCGACCTAGTGTGCCGCCTCGGGTGTATGATGGACCTTGTGCGCCGTCGATGGCTCTTGGGGCTGTCTTCGGTTCTTTGGGAACCTCTTGCGAGCTTTTCCAAAAACTGTTCGGGAGCCTGCTGGGAACCCCGTCGAAGATTCGTGAGCCCTCTTGGACTTTCCGGTCAGGTCTCCAGAGTCTGCGGGAGCTCTCTGGGGCCATCTTGGCGCCCTCTGGGGCCGCCGTGGAGCTCTCCAGGAGAATATGGGAGACTCTGGCCCACAACTGCCTTGCCTGCCTCGCCCCGCTGCTTCTTCGCTGCGTCACTTCCACAAGCGCGGTGGCGTACCTGCGCAGCAGCGCCACTGGATAAGTGTCGAGACTCGAATACCTGCTCTTGTCCCAGAAGTGTGGCCAAGCATTCCACTGCACCTGCTCCTCGGATAGCTCGACGTACGGCCCGTGGTCGCCGTAAACAACTCTCTCGTACCCTATCGCGATGGTCTCGCCAGTGCATCGCTCAAAGATCAATGTTGAAAAAAAAAATCTAAAAGACGAAAAAAAAACAAGAAAAAACTAAAAAAATAACAAAAATAAAAACAAAAGAGAGAAAATAAAAGAGCTAAAGAAAAAAATAAAAAAAAATGAACAAAAAAACAAAAAAAAAAAAGAAATAAAGGTGCAAAAAAAAATGAAGACTAAAGACGAAGAGGAAATGAAACAAAATAAAAATATTAACTAATAAAAAAATATGAACTTACAAGAGTTTGTTAAAATAAATAAGAACACTACAATATCACTCAGCAAAAAATCTAAACCAAACAAGAAACTTAATAAAGACACAAGATCAAAAAAAATCGAAGGAGTTGGTTGAAAGTAGCAATAATGAAAAAGAAATCAAGAAATGCATGGAACTAATACACATAAACAACAAAATAAGCACCGTGCCCACAAGACTTAAGCCGCCCACCCTGCTCCCCCCAAAGTCGTCACGCCGTGCACGCAACCAAGTCCGCAAGCCGATTCTTGGTCTGGTACCTGTCCACGCAGGGCTGCACCCTGAGCTGGCCCGCGCAAGACTCGAGCGTGCGGCTGGCGCCGCAGATCAGGGGCGGCAGCGGCTGGCGCCTCCGGATCCACATGCCCTGCCCCTCCTCCTCCAGCATCGCCTCCAGGTGGCTGTCCCGGAGCGAGTCGTACATCACCTCCGGCTCGGCAGCGCACCGCTCCATCCCCCAGTAGCCGAGGAGGGCGGCGAAGGGTATCCAGCCCTCGGGCTGCGCCTCGCTGATCTTCCGGTACAGGAAGCTGTCCCTGGAGAGGTTCGTGTCGCTGAGCAGCCACTCCGCCCTGCGGCGCAGCACGAGCGCCCGGGGGGCCTCGGGCCCGGGGGCGCAGGCGGGCCGCTCGGTGCCGCCCGGCCTCGCCCTCCCGGGGCAGGGCCGCGACCAGAGGCTGCGCGGGGGGGGGCGGCCCACCACGACGGTCATGGCTCGAGCCTGCTGCCGGCCGACCTGCCGCGTGCTGGGGACCGCGCGCGCGGGGGCGCTCTCCGGGTTCCCAGACATCCGACGGCTCGATCTTCTTGAGACGTGGGCCCCCGACCTCCCGACCACTTCCCCGGGACCGGTGTTTCAGCCCGAGAAGGAAGAATCTTCCCAGACAAACCTTAGGTTTTTTGACTCCAAGCTTTATGACCCACATCCCCTCTCTCTGAATCTCTCTCGATTTTCTGAGAGAGATAGAGGGATAGAGAGAGCGAGAAAGAGAGAGAGAGAGAGAGAAAGAGAAAGAGAGAGCGAGAAAGAGAGAGAGAGAGAGAGAGCGAGAAAGAGAGGCGGCGGATGCCCAAATTGGCACCGCCGTTTCACCCTTAGGGCAGACAGCACCTGCCGCCAGTGTGAATTGGGTGACCGACCCGCAGCGAAAGCCCTCAGGCCGAAAGGGAGAAGGAGAGAGAGAGAGAGAGAGAGAGAGAGGGAGGGAGAGAGAGAGAGAGAGAGAGAGAGGAAAAGAAAGAGAGAGAGAGGGAGAGAGAGAGAGAGAGAGAGCGAGAGAGCGAGAAAGACAGCCACGGATCCCCAAAACAAGCCAGGATCCCCAAATCAAAGCAATCAAACGTAGCCATTTTGGCTCAGCGTCATCGAGGCGCGCTGGCCCAGGCGGCGCGCCCAGCCCACGACGCGGCCGATGGCGGCGAGCGATGATGGTAGAGGTTACCAGGGCGTGTGGGCCCCCGTGCGGGCGCCCGTGTCGACCGGCATGGAGCCAGGGCCAACGCCGGCGAAGCGCAGACCGCCGACTCCGACGCCAGCACCGACGCCAGCACAGAGGAGGCCGCCGCGGCCTCCACCACCAGCGCAGCCAGCGCGGGCGCAGCAGGCAGCCCTCAACGCCAGCGACAGCGACGACGATGACTGGGGCTCGTGGCGTGCACCGCCGGCGGAATCACCGCGCAGACCGCCGACTCCGCCAGCACCACCGCCAGCGCCGACGCCGCGTCCGCCGCCAGCACCGACGAAGCCGCCAGCACCGAAGCCACCAGCACGACGGGCGCCCCTGGAGCGGCCGCCAGCACCGAAGCCAGCGCCGAAGCCAGCACCAGAGGAGCCCTTGGCCCGTCAGGCCGCCAGATTCAGAGTCACGTTGACGCCGAAGCCAGCACCGCCGCCAGCACCGACGCCAGCACAAGTTCCGCGGGCGCCGCCGGCTAAGCGCCTGAGGCCACCACCAGCTCAGCCACCGCCGCAGCCGGCTGAGGACGAGCGCGGGCCTGAGACTGAGGAGGACGAGGGCCTGGAGGAGGAGGAACGCGCGAGGTGGCTCGAGGAAGCGCGGCAGAGGTGCGACGACGGCGGGATTGGCCGCCGCATGGCCACGGTGGTGGCCAAGAACAGGGCCAGGGCGGTGGAGGAGAAGAGGGCCAGGGCGGCGAAGAAGACCGCGCGCAAGGGCAAGAAGAACGCGAAGCAGGAGAACCGGGGGCCCAGCGTCTGAGCGGAGGAGGAGCAGGAAGCCGCCTGGCACGCGCGCCCACCAAAAAAGGCCAGGGAGCGGCGGCAAGGGGAGGAGGACAGGGGAGAGGGAGTGACAATGGGAGAGGGGGGATGGGGGAGGAGGAGTGTGGGGGGGAAGGATTCTTTTCATATTCATACCTATATATATATACACACGTATCTTATATTTACACATATATATATGTATATATATATACACACATGTATTGCATACATGTTACAGCGTGCGTTTACAGCCGATCGCCAGCTAGCTGGCGCAGACCCATTGAGGACTCAAGTGATGCCATACAGGTGGCAGTCAATGTGCCAGCCTTTTTCTCCCTTGTCCCCTTGCTCCACCATCGGTCCCTCTCTCTCCCTCCCCTGACCCCGCTTTCCCTCCCTCCCTCCAACCACCCTCCTCCATATGACCTTTGATCCCCCTCCCTCCTGTCACACTCCCTCGTCTCTCATCCCCCCCCTCCCTCATCCCCCCTTTCCCTCCCTCCCCCCACCCCCTCCCCCATCCCAGCGACATTTTCTCGCCCTGGAGCGGGACCTCAACCGCGGCTCCAACCGCGGCTCCCTACCATCATTCCGATTGCGCCAGTCTGAAATCAATAAATCATGCGCTTCTACATTATCTGTATGTAAGAGCGCTTCGCGAAGAGATGCACAGGACGACGACTCAGGAGAGGAGGCCGGAGAATCAAGAACATCAATACATTCCTCTTCTGATTTGGGAGCCGGCGCTGTCTCAATTGGAGTCGGCACGTTGGAGTCAGCACGAGCAGCTTCTGGCACGCAATCATCCAATGCAGCAGCTCCTGATACGCCATCATGTTCATCACTGGCCTCTTGGGGCCTTGTATGTGCAGCAGCAGCGCTGATGCTATGGTATGGTATGCTCTGCTCTGGTGATGGTATTGGTTCTGGTTCGAGGCTCGAATCCACAGCGATGATTTCGGCGGGACTGTCAACTGGCCCTGGTCTGCTCTGCTCTGGCGATGTCTTTGGTTCTGGCTCCGGGGTCGAATCCAGGTCCAGTTCAGTCTTGGCAGGACTGTCAAGCACGTCGATCGCACTTCCACCTCTCGCAAGAGCAGCCAATAATTCAGGTCGGCCGCCAGCCGTCTCAAGCCCGCGCAGCGGCCTGCTGGGCGGCTCTGGGGACCCCACATCAGCGCGATCCCCCATCCGGTCAACTTGGCAAGTGGCTAGCTTGAGCAGCTGAAATGGCAACAGATTGGCGCATGATCCCACCAGCCCTCTGGGCGCACGTGGTTTAACGAGTTTTGTCATCTCTCTTTCCACAAGTGGAAGGGTTTACCCCTCCCTCTACCCCCTCCCCTGGGCCCAGGAGGGGGGGGGCTGAGGCGCGAGAACCTCAAGATGGCCCAAGATGGCTCCAGAGAGGGGTTCCGAGACCCCAAGATGGCCTCCAAGATGGCGCACGACAGCTCAAAATGGCTCAAGCTAGCCTCCGATCATACCTCCAAGAGGCCCCAAGACAGCCCAAGACGGTTTCAAGAGCCGAGCCATCCAAGGACCACCCCAAGAGGCCAAAATGGCAAGGAAATCATTGTTTTTGGCGTTCTCGCCTTTTCGCTTCCGGCGGGCCTCGGAGGCTTCAAGATCGCCCCAAGATGGCCAGGGCCCCAAGAGCGGCCCAAGAAGGCCCCAAGAGGGCCCCGAGAGCGCCCAAGAGCGCCCCAAGAGGGCCCCAAGACGGCCTTTTTGAGCCTCCGAGGGGGGGGGGGGGGGATTTGATTACCCCCATTTTTTGAGCCACGGGGCCCAAAACAACCCCAAGAGACCTGAGGTCTCTTGGGGGCCCACCAAAGAGCCCCAAGAGGGCCCCAAAAGAGCCCCAAGAGGGCCACAATATGGCCCCAAGAGGGCCACAAGACCCCAAGAGGACCCCAAGAGAGCCCCAAGATGGCCTCAAGAGACTTCCAAAACCTCTCACCGCAACACCTCAACTTGCCAGGGCATCGTTGTTGGATGGGCTGGTGGGGACACGCTGTCAAGAAATGCAAAATCTTGGGTCTGGTTCTGTTTTGGGCTCGGCTCCGCTTTGCACAGTAATTGGCTCGGCTCATAGCGCGAAGGTTGCCATTCGGCGGAGTTTGACAAGGGCCAGAAACAGCAGCGCTGACGCCCCAGTTGCAGCGGTCATAGCTTGCAGATTGGGAAATGGGGCAGGGCGTTGCCAGCAACAAGATGTCACATGTTGACGCGAGCGCACCTAGCTTGTCTGCGCCACATCCCTCCCCCTCACCTCGTGCACCCCCCCTCACTCTCCAGCAAGTCGCCCCTGGTGAACAGGGGATGGGGGATGGAGGAGGAGAAGCAGGAGAAGGAGGGGAAGGCAGAGGGGCAGGTCCCAAGAGGCCCCAAGAAGCCGAAGTCCCAGGAAGCCCCAGCAGGAGAAGGAGCAGGAGGAGAAGGAGGAGGCGAAGGAGGAGGAGGAGGAGGAGGAGAATCAGGCGAAGAGGGAGGAGGAGGAGCAGGAGGCAGCAGCCAGCAGCAGGAGGCAGGAGGCAACGCTGCAGCCACGCCCGGCCAAGCAGCTGCAGCTGCAGCCGAGCTGCAGGGGCAGGGCCGCTTCTTTTTTGCCGCCTCTCTCTCTCTCGCTCTCCCCAGCTAGTCTATCCTGCAAGCCCTCTGGGCGTAGGCTAGAAAGTTGTTTCTTCCAACCCCCCTCTTCCCCTTCGGACGGGTTTACTCCCGCCTTCTGCCCCCGCCCCCTGGACTTGGACAAGGCTAAGGGTTTCGCGAAGGGCTGGAGTTTCCAAGATGGCCCACGACGGTTCCAAGAGGAGCTCAGAATCGGAGGTGGCCCCCAAGATAGTTCATGATTCGCGATCGCTCAAGATGGCCTCCAGGTTTTTCCAGGAGGCCTCAAGACCACCCCAAGACAGATCCAAGTGGTGAGAGAGCGGCCCGAGGAGGCCTTCTCCTCCTTCCTCATCGTCCTTCTTCTCCTCCTCCTCATCCTCTTTATGTCTCCCTCCTCCATGGTCCATCCGCCCATCCATCCATCCCCCCCTTCCTCCTCCCCCTTCTCCTTCTCCTCCTCCTCTGTCTTTGCTCCTGCGCTTTTCCTTGGGTGTCATTTCTGGAATGGGCTGGCAGGGCCGCTACGCGAAGCGTCAAACATCTTACTGCCCCTGGCCCGGGCAGTGCTCACCATCGTCCTTGCTAGTGTCTTGCCCAGCATTCGCTCTCTCATGCATCAGTCGTGCCTTCCTTCGCGCCTCTCTGGCATTCTTCATATCCAGGAACTGGCGGAACTTGATGCCAGCCACCCCATCAGCAGCATCAGGAATGTACTTGTACTTCATCACATTAACGTTTGTGGACGAAAAAAACCAGGCCAGCATGCCATAATCAATGGTCCCAGAAGACGAACTGGCTGCTGAGGGGGGCGCGCGCTGCAGACCAGTCTGGGGAGCAGTTTCCAATTGCGCCATATCTATAAACATTGGGCTTGATGGCCACTTGATCGCCGGGCAACGATGCCCCACCTCGTGCGTCCAGTCGTCGTGCAGAGGCACCTTTACTCTGCCCCCAGGGGAGAGGAGAGAGGCAGCCCGCCTCCCCTGAGGGAGGGGATGGGAGAGGCAAGCCTAAGGGCACAAAGGGGGTGAGGGGATGACGACGACCGCGACGACGACGACGCCTCCCCGGGAGCACCTTCAGAAACTCATCATCTCCAGGGGCGCTGCTGCCGCCAGCTGCGGGGCTGCCCGCGGCGGAGTTCTGGCTCATGGCAGGCCCCGCGGCCCAGGGGATGGGCAGGGGGGAGGGGGGGGAGGGGGACAAGGAATACAGAAGAGGGGGAAGAGACACAGGAGGAGGAGGAGGAGGAGGAGGAGTGGGACGGTGAGATGGGGAGGGACACGCAGGACAATAAGATTGCGATGAGAGAGGCAGAGGCAGAGGTGAGGGATAAGGAGGGGGTAAAGGTAGAGGGAGGAAGCAAAGGCGCAGAAGGAGGAGGAGGAGGAGACGGGCTAGAGGGAGGTGGCAGAGGTAGAGGGGGAGCGATGGGGGGTCTGTAACTTCGGCGCAGCAGCCAGGGGGCAGAGAGGCCAGGGGGAGGAGGTCATGAAAAGGGCGAGGAGGACGAGGAGGCCACAGCTCAGGGGCACGCTCAGTGCACCAGCAGCTGGGGGGCACTCTCAGTGCGCACCAGGGCCACCTTGGGCCAACGCATCATCGCGAGGCCACCCTCTTCCCATCATCATCGTCATCATCGTCATCGCTGCCCTCATCATCGCCATAATCGTCATCGTCGTCATCGTCATCTTCGTCATCGGCATGCCTTATCCTTGTCATCGTCATCGCTGCCCTCGTCTCAGCCTTATCCTTGACCTCCTCCCTGGCACTATCCCTCTCATCATCATCTTCTTCTTATTGCCCTTCCTCGTCATATCTTTTCTTTCTCAGCTTCCTCCTGTGCCCCCCCCCCATCCTCCTCCTGCCAATCCCACCCCCTCTCCCTCTGCTGCCCCATGCCCCAGCCATCTTGGCGAGCAGAGGCGAATGTCGCTTCAGCTTTTCGCTTGGGCCTTCTCACAAGACTCGCGCTCAGAAGATTGTCGATTCGAACGCGCTGCGCCAGGCGTGCCTCCCCTACCTCCCCCCCCGTATACAACTCCGTCCCTCCCTCATCCCTCCACTGCCGGGCGGCGATGGAAGAGGCGACGCCAGCAGGACTGGCGCAAAGGGGGAGTCTCAACCCCACTGCACAGATCCCCAGCATGCTGAATGTGTCGCCCTAGTGCGGGAGGGCAGGCAGGCAGGGAGGGGGCATTCGGCAGGCAGTGGAGAGGTTAGCAGGGAGGGTTGGCAGGCAAGGAGGGGGCAGCGGGCGCGAGGAGGTAGGAAGGCTCTTCAGCATAACACTGTGCACCGCAGGCTGCAGTGCCACGCTGCACCTCTGCAGCATAGCAGTCAGTCATCCTTATCATCCCTATCCCTATACAATTCCCCATCGTTTCCCCTTTATATAAACATAACACAGCCAGTCAGCTGCGCCCCAAAAATCGCGAGCTCCAAAATCTAGCCAGCATGCTGGCTTTTGTGAGCAGAGCTGGACGTCGAGGCAAACAGCCTCCCAATCGAAAATGACTCACGCCGCGTTGCCAACAATGACGCAAACCTCCTCTTTCTTCAAGGTCACGCCCCCCTTGAGGTACACCGCAGGCTTCGCCGGTTGGAGCCCCTCTTAAGCTTTATTATTGAATCGCCCCCTTCACCACTAAGTTGGCCCACCCAGAAAGGACCCAGAGCCATCAACACCCCAAGGCCACAATCCCAAAGAAATGCAACATCTAGTTTTTATTATGATTATGTCGATTTGCCAACGCCTAATTACCTTCTGAGTCCAGCGGCAGTGCCACAGCACCCTGATGTGGGGGCTCTCGGCCCACTTGGCGAACGGGGTCTTCAAGCAGATGCTGCCGTTGTTGAGCTTCTCGGGGGCCTCCCCCAGCACGAATGACACGCGGTGCGTCAGAGTCAGGGTGAATTTGCGGGGATCCTCTGGGTTGCGCACGATGTTGGGGTACGCGCACTTCGCCTCGGGCTTAGTTTTCCACTGGTTGGCCATCGCCTTGCCCAGTGTGGTCACGATGTTATTGAGGCCGATCATATCTTCGTCGCTCTCCAACTTGAACTCCCAGCTGTTCAGCGGCGCATCGGCATCCTGCTTGATCAGCTTGAAACTGCCAGGGCCGAAACCGCCAATCTGGTCATTCGGCGTCAGGCTGAGCTCGGTGTCGAACCCATTCATGAGGCAGATCGTGTTGGCCGAGCGAATCTGGAGCTTAATGGTCGGTTCCTTGGTGCTGACATTCGCCTCGAACAACAAGGCCTGCTTGATCTCGGTGGCTGGAACGATAGTGGCGCTGTCAATCTGAGGATTGAAAAAACTCCGAAGGCCAGCGTGCCATTGCGACCAATGCAACAACACAGTGGCCACCAACATAACATGTACAGCTTGAACCGAAACCGAACAGGAATGCCCGAACAAAACATAACATCGGCGGCAACAGCAACGCCCCCTGTCAGGAAAAGGTACACATTATTGAAAAGAGAACCTTCACCTTCTTCAGCGGGGACAACGCAAGCTCGGCACCTTTGCGGCGCTGGTTTCCAGGGGGCTGCGCACCAGAAGCAGCGCACTCCTGAACACTGTGTGTCTCGCAGAACTCATCGAGCCACGTCTTGAACCCAGCGGCTACGTCCTTCTTGGCCAACCAGGTGTCAACAAGGGGCTTCGGGATCATCAGTTTGTCCTGAGCTCGCGCCCCACCCCCTGCCAGGGGGAGTGGAGAGAGGAGAGAGGAGATACAACAAGGAGGGAGAGGAGGGATATTCAAGAGGAAAGAGGCGGAGGGAGAGGAAAGAGGAAAGAGGCAAAGAGAGAGGAAAGAGGCGGAGGGGGGGAGGAGGCGGAGGGAGGAGGAGGGATATTACAAGTACACTACTACTACCACCAGCAGCCCCCCGGAGGAGGGGGACACTGATACCATTGCAAAGCTACGACTACTATCACTACTACTACTACTACTACTACTACTACGACTACTACTGCGACTACTACTACGACTACTACTACGACTACTACTACTACTACTACTACTACTACTACTACTACTACTACTAGTATGTCTACTGAATTTGTACAATCGTGTCCAATATTACCCCTAACAGAACACTAGAACTATCAGTGCCATTACTGCTACCTTTTGAGTGGGAGGAGAAAGGAAGGAGGCGGCAGCGGCAGCAGCGGAAGCCTGGGGTCAGGAGGCCAATCAGAGGGCTCGCCACCAGGCGCAGCCAGAGCAGTCGCCAGAGCAGCAGCATCGAATTTGTTTGGCAGGTGATTTGTTGTCGATCGTTTCTCTCTGGCCTTCTCCTCTTCCTCATCCTCTTCATCCTCCACCTCCTCCTCCACCTCTTCTGTGACATGTCGACGAAACGACGTCGACGACGACGAGCGAAGGGTCCTGATCGCTGCCGCCCAGAATCAGGTGGTGCATGGTCGGCTTCTCGGGCAAGGGGTCGGAAGACTCGTTGATGTCCTGCGTGGGGATTTAACGAGGAATTGGCAACGCTCACCCCCTTGGAGGGGTTAAGCTTTGAGGTTGAGATTTTTTTGGGGGGTGAGGGGTCAGGGCCCCCGCCAGGCAGGAAGGGTTGAGATTTGGGGCGCAATGCTTTGATAAGAAACGGGTCCCGAATCTTGGCGCCAGGTGGCGGTTTCAGTTCCTCGGAGTCGTAGAGGGCCACGAGGTGATCCTTCAAAGTCGCCTGGGGCCAGGTCAGCTCCACTTGGTCATCGCACACGCCAAAATAGAATGTCGAAACCGGCAACGAACTCCGAATCGCGCACCAGCCCAACAGGATGTCACCAAATCCCACCAGCCCTCTGGGCGTAAGTGGTTTAAAAGAGTTTTGTCTTCTCTCTTTCCACAACCCCTCCTACCCCTGCTCGGGGGAGGGGTTTACCCCTCCCCCTACCCCCCCCCTGGGCCCGGGAGGGGGCGGGGGGGGGGGGCGAGGCGCCAGCGCCTCCAAGATCGCCCAAGATGGCTCCAAGAGGCCCCCCGAGAGCCCAAGATGGCCTCCAAGATGGCGCACGATTCAATGCGGTTTCAAGTGCCCGCCGAGCCCTCCGAGGACCCCCCCCCCAAGAAGCCAAACAAAATGGCCCCAAGAGGGCCCCAAGAGCGCACAAGAGGGCCCCAAGACGGCCTTTTTGAGCCTCCGATGGGGGGGAGCTGAGTCCATTACCCCCCCTCTTTTGAGCCATGGGGCCCAAGACGGCCCCAAGAGACCTCTCAGACCCCCCCAAAGAGCCCCCAGAGGGCCCCAAGATGGCCCCCAAAGAGCCCCAAGAGGGCCCCAAGAGGACCCCAAGAGGACCCCAAGAGAGCCCCAATATGGCTCCAAGATACCTCCGAGAACCTCTTGTTGGATGGGCTGGTGGGGATACGCGAAGCGTCAAGAATTTGGCATTGGAATCCAAGATCAAGATCGCCTTGTGATGTGCAATGTTGGCCCCAGTAAAGGTCTGCGTCAGCAGACTGGCCCCAGCGTCTGGTCCGATCTGCGTGAACTTCGCGGCGCCGTGGATGAATTTCTCCCTTGCTGACGTGGATTGCGGCAAGGCTTCGTCACTGAAGTCCTGGGATCAAACATTGCGCTCACTTTGTATCAAAAGTCATCTCCTCGTCCTCCCCTTCTCCTCCTCCTTATCCTCGTCCTCCTCCTCCACCCCCTGGGGGGGCGGAGCGCGCGGGGATGGGGGTGGGCCCGTTCAGTCTATTGATGCCCGCCCTGCCCAGGACGTGAGCATCGACATCTTCGGCATCTTCGATGCCCATCGGATGAAGATCCACGGACTGCTGCAGCAGAGTAGAGAGAGGGGGGGCAGAAGGGGAAGGGGAGGGGTGGAGGGCATGGGGGGCGGGATCAGGAGTGAGGACGGCGGCGGGGGATGGGGGGGAAGGGGGCAGGAGAGGCAGAGGGCAGCAGGAGAAGGACAATGATGATGAGGAGTGGTGGGAGGGCAAGAGGGAGGGGCAGAAGGAAGCGGAGAAGGAGCAGAGGAGGAGGACAAGAGAGTATGGGGCATGCTACATTCCAACAGTAGTCCTCCACGAACTTGAGACAGGCAGCGCCCAGCTGCTTGATGTCCGGGGTACGGCGGTTCTTCCTGAGATCGCACGAGTAGAATGGGTGCTTAGCGGGGCTGATTGGCGATGAAATGACCATCTTGCCAGGGAACATTAAAGGGCGCGAGTCCCGCCCATCCATTTGGTCACTGAACATCAGGGCGAAGTTCGTGTCCAGGTTGAAGGACGTGTCTTTAGTGAGGAGCGTGAGGACCTCGCTCTCTTCGAGGGCGAGCTTCCCAGGACTGTAACAGAAGACTGGCATGACAACCAACCCCACAGAGTCCATGTTGTCACTCAGAGACCAGTTGAACACCTGGAGCTGGGCATTCTGGCGCGCCACCGAAATCGAGCAGGGTGCTGCCCAGTTCAGCATTGATACCTGGGCTGCAGAGAAAATGGTTCGAGAGGCAGCGGCAGCAGAGCATAGAGGGGGAGGGGGGTGGATGCGCAGGCAGAGGAGGAGGGGGATGGGAAAGATGAGGAGGGAGGGGAAAGGGAAGAGTGAGAAGGGGGCGAGGAGGTGGGGGATGGGGAACAACAGAATGCCACCGGAGAAAAACCCTAATCAGATTTCTGTTGGCGCTGCAGGGCTATAGGGCTATAGGGCTATGGGGCTATAGGGCTATGAGGCTATAGGGACATTGGGCGATGGGGCTATATAGGCTAAAAGGCTATAGGGCTATATGGGCTATATGGCTATAGGGCTGCAGGTTTATAGGGCTATAGGGCTAGGGCTACGGCTACAGGGCTATAGGGCTATATGGCTGCAGGGTTATAGGGATATGGCTATATGGCTACAGGGCTATAGGGCTATGGGGCTATAGGGCTATAAGGGGGCTAAAGGCCTATATGGCTATAGGGCTAGGGCTGCAAGGCTACAGGGCGATCAGTCTGTAGCTGTATGGCTATGGGGCCATAGGGTTCTGGGGCTATAGAGGAGGGCTATAGGGCTACAGGGCTACAGGGCTATCAGGCTATAGGGCTATGAGGCTATAGGGCTATTGGGTGATTGGGCCTATAGGGGCTATATGGGCTATAGGGCTATATGGCTATAGGGCTATAAGGATATAGGGTTATAGGGCTATAGGGCTAGTGTGCATTTGGGCTATAGGGCTATAAAACTATATGGATATAATGCCATCGGGCACCCCCGGGCACCAGGGCACCCAGGCCCAGCCACCGAAATCGGCGGCGGGGCTCACCGAACCATATGAATCCGCTAGGACCCCTACAGATGCAAGATCTGATTGAGGAATGTTGACATGCGAATGCGATTCATATCCCCAATACATGAGGGACGCTCTTGGCTCCTGTCTTGACCGCGATGCAAATGCGTTTGAATTCCAAGATCTCTGCCACGATCTTGTCTGGCGACTCCTGCGCAGTCAAGCGGATGCAGGATGAGATGAAGAGGTCGGCGGCGGCCTTGCAGTCGTTGAGGCGATCGATCCTCTTCTCCTCTTGGCAGGGGGTCGCCGTCGCTGTCGTCGTCGTCGTCGTCGTCATCGGAGTCGGGGCAGGACAGCACGCAGCTTATGAAGATGACCAGTGTCCTGCGCCCTCCACACCTGGGCCCCCTTGGCAGAAGCCAGCTTCTTCATCCAGACTGTGACGGCGTTCCTGTCGAAGTCCAGCTGCTGGATAAGCAAGTTGAACTCGTCGATCAGCAGCTTGTCTGCTCCAATAAGCGTCCCCTTGCCGAGCGGAGCATTGAAGACGTGGTCATCGCATAGTAACTTCAAGCTCTGGATGTTCACCTCTGGCCGGAAGTCCTGTCGTCGTCGTTGTCGTCGTCGTCGTCGTCGTCGTCGTCGCGATGACGATGGCAGCGCGTTAGTGGGCCATGCTGTCCTCCACTTGGTCCATGAGCGCCCCCTGCAGCTCCATGTCGATGTGGTCTGAGCCTGACTCCCACGCATTGATGAAGCACTCGACAACCTTCGTCTGGGGCACTGGCGTGTTGGCGGCCATTTCAGCGGCCAGCGCGTGGAGCAAGGCGCTGTGCGTGGCCAGGATCTCGATTTTCGCGTTGTCAAGCTTCGCCTTCTGCACCCCGCGGGACTGGCAAGCGTGGGCCCTCTTCGCGGCCGAAATCATACTCTCGGGTGTCGTCTTCAACCGATTCATCCATGCCTTGTTCTTGACCGTGAACTGGAAACCCGGGAAGAATTTTTTGTTGGCGAGGTTATCGTCTGACCAGCAGGCGCTGTCCCAGCCGACCGCCTGGGGGGGGCAGGGGGGGGAGGGTCATTGGGATAAGGAGGAGTAGGGGGAGGAGAAGGAGAAGGAGGAGGAGGAGAAGGAGGAAGGTTTCAGGACGAAGGGGGCGAGGAGGATGGCGAGGCAGAGGCACGATGAGAACAGGGAGGGAGAAGGCCGAGGATAGGGCAGAGGAGGCAGCTTGCCCCTGTTCAGGGCGACAACATCCTGACGACTGGCAAGATGACAAGCAAGAACTACCAGGCTGTTAGGCAGGGGGGGTTGGCATCAGGCCAAACACGAAGAGGAGGGAGGAGGGAGGAGGACGATGAGGAGAAGGAAGAGGGATAAGGACAATGAGGAGGTGGGATGAGGACGAAGAGGAGAGAGGAGGGAGGAGTGGGAGTAGGACGAGGCTGGCAGGGAGGAGGAGGCAGAGGATAGTGTCATGAGGAAGAGGAAACAAGAACGACCCCTTCGTCCTCATCAATCCTCCTCTTGGTTCTTCCTTATCCTCCTTCCTGGCCTTGCTCGTCCTCCCCCCCGCTCCCCACCTCTGGCTGCGCGCGCCTCGACGTGCTCAAGGATCAGGGCCAGCGCCAGGGGCGGGGCGCGCTCGAACAGGAGCCGCAGGCTCTGGGATCGCTTCTGGGTGAACTGAAAATGCTTGCCTGATTGCTTGTTCCACGTCCGGATGAAGCCCTGCATGTCGCATGCCTGTGCTTTCTGGAGCTTCATCGCCATGTACACAGTTTGGATGATGTTGTTAGCAGTTCGAATCGATCCGCGGACGCTCAATTTCATGTTCATCATTGCCTGGCCCAGCTGGTCCTGGGGCCCGAAGCGCACGACCTTGATGTCGAGCAGGGACTGGTAGAGCCTGGGATTCTCTTTGATGTCATAGCCACGGCCTTTCACGAAGGCAAGGAGCGCGATGAGGGTCGAGACACGCGCCATCCCTTTGACATAGCCCATGCTGGCTGTCTTGATGGTGTCCTGGCGCGATGGCTCACTCTACAGCGCTCCCTTGCCACTGCTGCCCGTCAGGCTGAGGAGACCAGAGACTCCCTAAGGCCATCGAACCTACGCCGCTGAGGGCTCTGCCCTCCAATCAGACTAGCACCAGTGGTGTTCCAAATTGCGCGCACTGCGCGCATCAGCTGACATGTTGGTGATAATAAAAAAAACTCCCTTCTCGCTCTTCCGCGTCCTTCTTCCCTCCTCCGCATCCTCTACCCCCGTCCAGTCCTTGCCAGCCACGTCACTCCACATCTGGTCCAGGCCCTGGTTAGAAAGCTCAGCCGGGAAGTTGACCAGGAGCGGCTCATGACCAGTGCTGAACCCGTCGATGAGATATTGGTCCAGCGGCAGTTTGAACTTGAGCGTCCCACATGGTGGTTTCAAGCTCGCCTCATCCTGGGTTGGGGGGGGGGAGGGACAAAATTAGCTTGGCGAAAGACCCAGCCATATGCACATGTGAATACTGTCGTTGTGATTCGGTGGAGCTCCAAATCGGACCACGAAGAACTGTGCTGGGTGGGGGAGGCGCATGTGGGCTGCGCCACTTGGGCATTGGGTGGAGCTCCCTATAGGGCCACTGGACATTGTGCTGGCCGGGGGACCTTAGGCGGAGCTCCTTAACGGGGGTGGGGGGGGGGTGGGGGGTGCGCATGAGGACACTGCCACTTGGGCCTTGGGATGAGCTCCATATGAGGCCACAAAGCGCCGTCCTGGGTGGGGCCCCAAAACGCTGTCCTGGGCGGGGGAGTCGCATATGGGCACCGCCACTGGGGCCTTAGGTGGAGCTCCCCTATGGGGCTACTAACAACCGCTGGGGCCTTTGGTGGAGCTCCCTATGGTTCTACGGGGCCACGAACCGCTGACTGGGTGGGGGGGCGCATGTGGACACCGCCACTGGGTCCTTAGGTGGAGCTCAATATGGGGCCACGAAACAAGGTCCTAGGTTGGGGGCAGTGGACACTGCCACTGGGGCCTCAGGTGCTCCATATGGGGCCACGCTGTCCTGGGTGGGGGTGTGTGCGCGTGCGGGGGGGGGGGGGGAGCGCGTGTGGACACCGCCACTGGGGCCTTAATTGGAGCTCAATATTGGGAGAGGGACATGTTGGCACTGCCACTGGAGCCTTAGGTCGAGCTCTGTATAGGGCCACGAAACGCTGCCCTGTGTTTGTATGTGTGTGTGTGCGTGCGTGGGTGCGTGTGTGCGTGTGTGTGCGTGTGAGAAGAGGGGCGCCAAGCCAAGGGGCGCTCCGGGCCATCCGAGGATACCGAAGGGACACCGAGAGACACCCAGTGACCACACTCCTAGGGATAACAACTTGTACTCAATGGCCAAGGGGTTATGGAATGATGAAGCGACGATGGGTGATCCTTCTCGGCCCTCATCGTTCGCCCCCCTCACTCTGATGATGATGATGGGTGATCCTCGTCCTCGGCCAGTGTAACACTGTTCGGCCCCTCACGTTGATGACAATGATGATTACGACGAAGACGAATGCGAAGACGACGACGAAAATGATGATGATGACCGCGATGATGATGACGACGATGATGATGGCGGTGATGATGACGTCGATGATGTCGGTGCTGATGGCGATGAAGATGATGATGCTAACGACGATGAGAGGAAGGAGGAGGGGGAAGAAGAGGAAGGAGAGGAACGTGGGGCAAACCTAAGCAATTGAATGGGCCCCTTGAGGCAACGTCTAACGTTGTCTTATTGGCACCATCCTGAGCCCCCTCTAAACGTGACGACGGAGGGTTCCAGATGCAGGTAGCAAAAGGGCAGGGAATCGACGATACATCCCAGCGCAGGCATCCAAACCACTGGGGCTCATGCAGAAGACAGGGCGGCTCCATGTAGCCAAGGCAGCACAAGTGGACAGTGGTCGCCCCTGTCGCCGAGCGCTTCAGGGCCTCCTCGTCCGGGATGATCTCGAGGTTGTCCAAGGTGCGTTCGTAGAGAATGTCGTCCTTCTCCGGGAAGGTCGACCTCCCCATTTGTTGGGGCTACAGGGCTCTAGGACTATTGGGCTATATGGGATATCTGGGCTATTTGGCTATAGGGCAAAAGGCTGTAGGGCTATAGGGCTATAGGGCTATAGGACTATAGGGCTATAGGGCTATGGCT
>CAUYUJ010002670.1:443054-568054 GCA_963575745.1 Prorocentrum cordatum
GCGATCGCTCAAGATGGCCTCCAGGTTTTTCCAGGAGGCCTCAAGACCACCCCAAGACAGATCCAAGTGGTGAGAGAGCGGCCCGAGGAGGCCTTCTCCTCCTTCCTCATCGTCCTTCTTCTCCTCCTCCTCATCCTCTTTATGTCTCCCTCCTCCATGGTCCATCCGCCCATCCATCCATCCCCCCCTTCCTCCTCCCCCTTCTCCTTCTCCTCCTCCTCTGTCTTTGCTCCTGCGCTTTTCCTTGGGTGTCATTTCTGGAATGGGCTGGCAGGGCCGCTACGCGAAGCGTCAAACATCTTACTGCCCCTGGCCCGGGCAGTGCTCACCATCGTCCTTGCGAGTGTCTTGCCCAGCATTCGCTCTCTCATGCATCAGTCGTGCCTTCCTTCGCGCCTCTCTGGCATTCTTCATATCCAGGAACTGGCGGAACTTGATGCCAGCCACCCCATCAGCAGCATCAGGAATGTACTTGTACTTCATCACATTAACGTTTGTGGACGAAAAAAACCAGGCCAGCATGCCAGAATCAATGGTCCCAGAAGACGAACTGGCTGCTGAGGGGGGCGCGCGCTGCAGACCATTCTGGGGAGCAGTTTCCAATTGCGCCATATCTATAAACATTGGGCTTGATGGCCACTTGATCGCCGGGCAACGATGCCCCACCTCGTGCGTCCAGTCGTCGTGCGGAGGCACCTTTACTCTGCCCCCAGGGGAGAGGAGAGAGGCAGCCCGCCCCCCCTGAGGGAGGGGATGGGAGAGGCAAGCCTAAGGGCACAAAGGGAGTGAGGGGATGACGACGACCACGACGACGACGACGCCTCCCCGGGAGCACCTTCAGAAACTCATCATCTCCAGGGGCGCTGCTGCCGCCAGCTGCGGGGCTGCCCGCGGCGGAGTTCTGGCCCATGGCAGGCCCCGCGGCCCAGGGGATGGGCAGGGGGGAGGGGGGGGAGGAGGACAAGGAATACAGAAGAGGGGGAAGAGAAAAAGGAGGAGGAGGAGAAGGAGGAGGAGGAGTGGGACGGTGAGATGGGGAGGGACATGCAGGACAATAAGATTGCGATGAGAGAGGCAGAGGCAGAGGTGAGGGATAAGGAGGGGGTAAAGGTAGAGGGAGGAAGCAAAGGCGCAGAAGGAGGAGGAGGAGGAGACGGGCTAGAGGGAGGTGGCAGAGGTAGAGGGGGAGCGATGGGGGGTCTGTAACTTCGGCGCAGCAGCCAGGGGGCAGAGAGGCCAGGGGGAGGAGGTCATGAAAAGGGCGAGGAGGACGAGGAGGCCACAGCTCAGGGGCACGCTCAGTGCACCAGCAGCTGGGGGGCACTCTCAGTGCGCACCAGGGCCACCTTGGGCCAACGCATCATCGCGAGGCCACCCTCTTCCCATCATCATCGTCATCATCGTCATCGCTGCCCTCATCATCGCCATAATCGTCATCGTCGTCATCGTCATCTTCGTCATCGGCATGCCTTATCCTTGCCATCGTCATCGCTGCCCTCGTCTCAGCCTTATCCTTGACCTCCTCCCTGGCATTATCCCTCTCATCATCATCTTCTTCTTATTGCCCTTCCTCGTCATATCTTTTCTTTCTCAGCTTCCTCCTGTGCCCCCCCCCATCCTCCTCCTGCCAATCCCACCCTCTCTCCCTCTGCTGCCCCATGCCCCAGCCATCTTGGCGAGCAGAGGCGAATGTCGCTTCAGCTTTTCGCTTGGGCCTTCTCACAAGACTCGCGCTCAGAAGATTGTCGATTCGAACGCGCTGCGCCAGGCGTGCCTCCCCTACCTCCCCCCCCGTATACAACTCCGTCCCTCCCTCATCCCTCCACTGCCGGGCGGCGATGGAAGAGGCGACGCCAGCAGGACTGGCGCAAAGGGGGAGTCTCAACCCCACTGCACAGATCCCCAGCATGCTGAATGTGTCGCCCTAGTGCGGGAGGGCAGGCAGGCAGGGAGGGGGCATTCGGCAGGCAGTGGAGAGGTTAGCAGGGAGGGTTGGCAGGCAAGGAGGGGGCAGCGGGCGCGAGGAGGTAGGAAGGCTCTTCAGCATAACACTGTGCACCGCAGGCTGCAGTGCCACGCTGCACCTCTGCAGCATAGCAGTCAGTCATCCTTATCATCCCTATCCCTATACAATTCCCCATCGTTTCCCCTTTATATAAACATAACACAGCCAGTCAGCTGCGCCCCAAAAATCGCGAGCTCCAAAATCTAGCCAGCATGCTGGCTTTTGTGAGCAGAGCTGGACGTCGAGGCAAACAGCCTCCCAATCGAAAATGACTCACGCCGCGTTGCCAACAATGACGCAAACCTCCTCTTTCTTCAAGGTCACGCCCCCCTTGAGGTACACCGCAGGCTTCGCCGGTTGGAGCCCCTCTTAAGCTTTATTATTGAATCGCCCCCTTCACCACTAAGTTGGCCCACCCAGAAAGGACCCAGAGCCATCAACACCCCAAGGCCACAATCCCAAAGAAATGCAACATCTAGTTTTTATTATGATTATGTCGATTTGCCAACGCCTAATTACCTTCTGAGTCCAGCGGCAGTGCCACAGCACCCTGATGTGGGGGCTCTCGGCCCACTTGGCGAACGGGGTCTTCAAGCAGATGCTGCCGTTGTTGAGCTTCTCGGGGGCCTCCCCCAGCACGAATGACACGCGGTGCGTCAGAGTCAGGGTGAATTTGCGGGGATCCTCTGGGTTGCGCACGATGTTGTGGTACGCGCACTTCGCCTCGGGCTTAGTTTTCCACTGGTTGGCCATCGCCTTGCCCAGTGTGGTCACGATGTTATTGAGGACGATCATATCTTCGTCGCTCTCCAACTTGAACTCCCAGCTGTTCAGCGGCGCATCGGCATCCTGCTTGATCAGCTTGAAACTGCCAGGGCCGAAACCGCCAATCCGGTCATTCGGCGTCAGGCTGAGCTCGGTGTCGAACCCATTCATGAGGCAGATCGTGTTGGCCGAGCGAATCTGGAGCTTAATGGTCGGTTCCTTGGTGCTGACATTCGCCTCGAACAACAAGGCCTGCTTGATCTCGGTGGCTGGAACGATAGTGGCGCTGTCAATCTGAGGATTGAAAAAACTCCGAAGGCCAGCGTGCCATTGCGACCAATGCAACAACACAGTGGCCACCAACATAACATGTACAGCTTGAACCGAAACCGAACAGGAATGCCCGAACAAAACATAACATCGGCGGCAACAGCAACGCCCCCTGTCAGGAAAAGGTACACATTATTGAAAAGAGAACCTTCACCTTCTTCAGCGGGGACAACGCAAGCTCGGCACCTTTGCGGCGCTGGTTTCCAGGGGGCTGCGCACCAGAAGCAGCGCACTCCTGAACACTGTGTGTCTCGCAGAACTCATCGAGCCACGTCTTGAACCCAGCGGCTACGTCCTTCTTGGCCAACCAGGTGTCAACAAGGGGCTTCGGGATCATCAGTTTGTCCTGAGCTCGCGCCCCACCCCCTGCCAGGGAGAGTGGAGAGAGGAGAGAGGAGATACAACAAGGAGGGAGAGGAGGGATATTCAAGAGGAAAGAGGCGGAGGGAGAGGAAAGAGGAAAGAGGCAAAGAGAGAGGAAAGAGGCGGAGGGGGGGAGGAGGCGGAGGGAGGAGGAGGGATATTACAAGTACACTACTACTACCACCAGCAGCCCCCCGGAGGAGGGGGACACTGATACCGTTGCAAAGCTACGACTACTATCACTACTACTACTACTACTACTACTACTACTACTACGACTACTACTACTACTACGACTACTACTACGACTACTACTACGACTACTACTACGACTACTACTACTACTACTACTACTACTACTACTACTACTACTTCTACTACTACTACTACTACTACTACTACTACTACTACTACTACTACTACTACTACTAGTATGTCTACTGAATTTGTACAATCGTGTCCAATATTACCCCTAACAGAACACTAGAACTATCAGTGCCATTACTGCTACCTTTTGAGTGGGAGGAGAAAGGAAGGAGGCGGCAGCGGCAGCAGCGGAAGCCTGGGGTCAGGAGGCCAATCAGAGGGCTCGCCACCAGGCGCAGCCAGAGCAGTCGCCAGAGCAGCAGCATCGAATTTGTTTGGCAGGTGATTTGTTGTCGATCGTTTCTCTCTGGCCTTCTCCTCTTCCTCATCCTCTTCATCCTCCACCTCCTCCTCCACCTCTTCTGTGACATGTCGACGAAACGACGTCGACGACGACGAGCGAAGGGTCCTGATCGCTGCCGCCCAGAATCAGGTGGTGCATGGTCGGCTTCTCGGGCAAGGGGTCGGAAGACTCGTTGATGTCCTGCGTGGGGATTTAACGAGGAATTGGCAACGCTCACCCCCTTGGAGGGGTTAAGCTTTGAGGTTGAGATTTTTTTGGGGGGTGAGGGGTCAGGGCCCCCGCCAGGCAGGAAGGGTTGAGATTTGGGGCGCAATGCTTTGATAAGAAACGGGTCCCGAATCTTGGCGCCAGGTGGCGGTTTCAGTTCCTCGGAGTCGTAGAGGGCCACGAGGTGATCCTTCAAAGTCGCCTGGGGCCAGGTCAGCTCCACTTGGTCATCGCACACGCCAAAATAGAATGTCGAAACCGGCAACGAACTCCGAATCGCGCACCAGCCCAACAGGATGTCACCAAATCCCACCAGCCCTCTGGGCGTAAGTGGTTTAAAAGAGTTTTGTCTTCTCTCTTTCCACAACCCCTCCTACCCCTGCTCGGGGGAGGGGTTTACCCCTCCCCCTACCCCCCCCCTGGGCCCGGGAGGGGGCGGGGGGGGGGGGCGAGGCGCCAGCGCCTCCAAGATCGCCCAAGATGGCTCCAAGAGGCCCCCCGAGAGCCCAAGATGGCCTCCAAGATGGCGCACGATTCAATGCGGTTTCAAGTGCCCGCTGAGCCCTCCGAGGACCCCCCCCAAGAAGCCAAACAAAATGGCCCCAAGAGGGCCCCAAGAGCGCACAAGAGGGCCCCAAGACGGCCTTTTTGAGCCTCCGATGGGGGGGAGCTGAGTCCATTACCCCCCCTCTTTTGAGCCATGGGGCCCAAGACGGCCCCAAGAGACCTCTCAGACCCCCCCAAAGAGCCCCCAGAGGGCCCCAAGATGGCCCCCAAAGAGCCCCAAGAGGGCCCCAAGAGGACCCCAAGAGGACCCCAAGAGAGCCCCAATATGGCTCCAAGATACCTCCGAGAACCTCTTGTTGGATGGGCTGGTGGGGATACGCGAAGCGTCAAGAATTTGGCATTGGAATCCAAGATCAAGATCGCCTTGTGATGTGCAATGTTGGCCCCAGTAAAGGTCTGCGTCAGCAGACTGGCCCCAGCGTCTGGTCCGATCTGCGTGAACTTCGCGGCGCCGTGGATGAATTTCTCCCTTGCTGACGTGGATTGCGGCAAGGCTTCGTCACTGAAGTCCTGGGATCAAACATTGCGCTCACTTTGTATCAAAAGTCATCTCCTCGTCCTCCCCTTCTCCTCCTCCTTATCCTCGTCCTCCTCCTCCACCCCCTGGGGGGGCGGAGCGCGCGGGGATGGGGGTGGGCCCGTTCAGTCTATTGATGCCCGCCCTGCCCAGGACGTGAGCATCGACATCTTCGGCATCTTCGATGCCCATCGGATGAAGATCCACGGACTGCTGCAGCAGAGTAGAGAGAGGGGGGGCAGAAGGGGAAGGGGAGGGGTGGAGGGCATGGGGGGCGGGATCAGGAGTGAGGACGGCGGCGGGGGATGGGGGGGAAGGGGGCAGGAGAGGCAGAGGGCAGCAGGAGAAGGACAATGATGATGAGGAGTGGTGGGAGGGCAAGAGGGAGGGGCAGAAGGAAGCGGAGAAGGAGCAGAGGAGGAGGACAAGAGAGTATGGGGCATGCTACATTCCAACAGTAGTCCTCCACGAACTTGAGACAGGCAGCGCCCAGCTGCTTGATGTCCGGGGTACGGCGGTTCTTCCTGAGATCGCACGAGTAGAATGGGTGCTTAGCGGGGCTGATTGGCGATGAAATGACCATCTTGCCAGGGAACATTAAAGGGCGCGAGTCCCGCCCATCCATTTGGTCACTGAACATCAGGGCGAAGTTCGTGTCCAGGTTGAAGGACGTGTCTTTAGTGAGGAGCGTGAGGACCTCGCTCTCTTCGAGGGCGAGCTTCCCAGGACTGTAACAGAAGACTGGCATGACAACCAACCCCACAGAGTCCATGTTGTCACTCAGAGACCAGTTGAACACCTGGAGCTGGGCATTCTGGCGCGCCACCGAAATCGAGCAGGGTGCTGCCCAGTTCAGCATTGATACCTGGGCTGCAGAGAAAATGGTTCGAGAGGCAGCGGCAGCAGAGCATAGAGGGGGAGGGGGGTGGATGCGCAGGCAGAGGAGGAGGGGGATGGGAAAGATGAGGAGGGAGGGGAAAGGGAAGAGTGAGAAGGGGGCGAGGAGGTGGGGGATGGGGAACAACAGAATGCCACCGGAGAAAAACCCTAATCAGATTTCTGTTGGCGCTGCAGGGCTATAGGGCTATAGGGCTATGGGGCTATAGGGCTATGAGGCTATAGGGACATTGGGCGATGGGGCTATATAGGCTAAAAGGCTATAGGGCTATATGGGCTATATGGCTATAGGGCTGCAGGTTTATAGGGCTATAGGGCTAGGGCTACGGCTACAGGGCTATAGGGCTATATGGCTGCAGGGTTATAGGGATATGGCTATATGGCTACAGGGCTATAGGGCTATGGGGCTATAGGGCTATAAGGGGGCTAAAGGCCTATATGGCTATAGGGCTAGGGCTGCAAGGCTACAGGGCGATCAGTCTGTAGCTGTATGGCTATGGGGCCATAGGGTTCTGGGGCTATAGAGGAGGGCTATAGGGCTACAGGGCTACAGGGCTATCAGGCTATAGGGCTATGAGGCTATAGGGCTATTGGGTGATTGGGCCTATAGGGGCTATATGGGCTATAGGGCTATATGGCTATAGGGCTATAAGGATATAGGGTTATAGGGCTATAGGGCTAGTGTGCATTTGGGCTATAGGGCTATAAAACTATATGGATATAATGCCATCGGGCACCCCCGGGCACCAGGGCACCCAGGCCCAGCCACCGAAATCGGCGGCGGGGCTCACCGAACCATATGAATCCGCTAGGACCCCTACAGATGCAAGATCTGATTGAGGAATGTTGACATGCGAATGCGATTCATATCCCCAATACATGAGGGACGCTCTTGGCTCCTGTCTTGACCGCGATGCAAATGCGTTTGAATTCCAAGATCTCTGCCACGATCTTGTCTGGCGACTCCTGCGCAGTCAAGCGGATGCAGGATGAGATGAAGAGGTCGGCGGCGGCCTTGCAGTCGTTGAGGCGATCGATCCTCTTCTCCTCTTGGCAGGGGGTCGCCGTCGCTGTCGTCGTCGTCGTCGTCGTCATCGGAGTCGGGGCAGGACAGCACGCAGCTTATGAAGATGACCAGTGTCCTGCGCCCTCCACACCTGGGCCCCCTTGGCAGAAGCCAGCTTCTTCATCCAGACTGTGAAGGCGTTCCTGTCGAAGTCCAGCTGCTGGATAAGCAAGTTGAACTCGTCGATCAGCAGCTTGTCTGCTCCAATAAGCGTCCCCTTGCCGAGCGGAGCATTGAAGACGTGGTCATCGCATAGTAACTTCAAGCTCTGGATGTTCACCTCTGGCCGGAAGTCCTGTCGTCGTCGTTGTCGTCGTCGTCGTCGTCGTCGTCGTCGCGATGACGATGGCAGCGCGTTAGTGGGCCATGCTGTCCTCCACTTGGTCCATGAGCGCCCCCTGCAGCTCCATGTCGATGTGGTCTGAGCCTGACTCCCACGCATTGATGAAGCACTCGACAACCTTCGTCTGGGGCACTGGCGTGTTGGCGGCCATTTCAGCGGCCAGCGCGTGGAGCAAGGCGCTGTGCGTGGCCAGGATCTCGATTTTCGCGTTGTCAAGCTTCGCCTTCTGCACCCCGCGGGACTGGCAAGCGCGGGCCCTCTTCGCGGCCGAAATCATACTCTCGGGTGTCGTCTTCAACCGATTCATCCATGCCTTGTTCTTGACCGTGAACTGGAAACCCGGGAAGAATTTTTTGTTGGCGAGGTTATCGTCTGACCAGCAGGCGCTGTCCCAGCCGACCGCCTGGGGGGGGCAGGGGGGGGAGGGTCATTGGGATAAGGAGGAGTAGGGGGAGGAGAAGGAGAAGGAGGAGGAGGAGAAGGAGGAAGGTTTCAGGACGAAGGGGGCGAGGAGGATGGCGAGGCAGAGGCACGATGAGAACAGGGAGGGAGAAGGCCGAGGATAGGGCAGAGGAGGCAGCTTGCCCCTGTTCAGGGCGACAACAT
Organism: Prorocentrum cordatum; assembly: GCA_963575745.1. Taxonomy (NCBI): domain Eukaryota; class Dinophyceae; order Prorocentrales; family Prorocentraceae; genus Prorocentrum; species Prorocentrum cordatum. The sequence continues at coordinate 451,391 of CAUYUJ010002670.1, forward strand.
CCTGACGACTGGCAAGATGACAAGCAAGAACTACCAGGCTGTTAGGCAGGGGGGGTTGGCATCAGGCCAAACACGAAGAGGAGGGAGGAGGGAGGAGGACGATGAGGAGAAGGAAGAGGGATAAGGACAATGAGGAGGTGGGATGAGGACGAAGAGGAGAGAGGAGGGAGGAGTGGGAGTAGGACGAGGCTGGCAGGGAGGAGGAGGCAGAGGATAGTGTCATGAGGAAGAGGAAACAAGAACGACCCCTTCGTCCTCATCAATCCTCCTCTTGGTTCTTCCTTATCCTCCTTCCTGGCCTTGCTCGTCCTCCCCCCCGCTCCCCACCTCTGGCTGCGCGCGCCTCGACGTGCTCAAGGATCAGGGCCAGCGCCAGGGGCGGGGCGCACTCGAACAGGAGCCGCAGGCTCTGGGATCGCTTCTGGGTGAACTGAAAATGCTTGCCTGATTGCTTGTTCCACGTCCGGATGAAGCCCTGCATGTCGCATGCCTGTGCTTTCTGGAGCTTCATCACCATGTACACAGTTTGGATGATGTTGTTAGCAGTTCGAATCGATCCGCGGACGCTCAATTTCATGTTCATCATTGCCTGGCCCAGCTGGTCCTGGGGCCCGAAGCGCACGACCTTGATGTCGAGCAGGGACTGGTAGAGCCTGGGATTCTCTTTGATGTCATAGCCACGGCCTTTCACGAAGGCAAGGAGCGCGATGAGGGTCGAGACACGCGCCATCCCTTTGACATAGCCCATGCTGGCTGTCTTGATGGTGTCCTGGCGCGATGGCTCACTCTACAGCGCTCCCTTGCCACTGCTGCCCGTCAGGCTGAGGAGACCAGAGACTCCCTAAGGCCATCGAACCTACGCCGCTGAGGGCTCTGCCCTCCAATCAGACTAGCACCAGTGGTGTTCCAAATTGCGCGCACTGCGCGCATCAGCTGACATGTTGGTGATAATAAAAAAAACTCCCTTCTCGCTCTTCCGCGTCCTTCTTCCCTCCTCCGCATCCTCTACCCCCGTCCAGTCCTTGCCAGCCACGTCACTCCACATCTGGTCCAGGCCCTGGTTAGAAAGCTCAGCCGGGAAGTTGACCAGGAGCGGCTCATGACCAGTGCTGAACCCGTCGATGAGATATTGGTCCAGCAGCAGTTTGAACTTGAGCGTCCCACATGGTGGTTTCAAGCTCGCCTCATCCTGGGTAGGGGGGGGGGGAGGGTCAAAATTAGCTTGGCGAAAGACCCAGCCATATGCACATGTGAATACTGTCGTTGTGATTCGGTGGAGCTCCAAATCGGACCACGAAGAACTGTGCTGGGTGGGGGAGGCGCATGTGGGCTGCGCCACTTGGGCATTGGGTGGAGCTCCCTATAGGGCCACTGGACATTGTGCTGGCCGGGGGACCTTAGGCGGAGCTCCTTAACGGGGGTGGGGGGGGGATGGGGGGTGCGCATGAGGACACTGCCACTTGGGCCTTGGGATGAGCTCCATATGAGGCCACAAAGCGCTGTCCTGGGTGGGGCCCCAAAACGCTGTCCTGGGCGGGGGAGTCGCATATGGGCACCGCCACTGGGGCCTTAGGTGGAGCTCCCCTATGGGGCTACTAACAACCGCTGGGGCCTTTGGTGGAGCTCCCTATGGTTCTACGGGGCCGCGAACCGCTGACTGGGTGGGGGGGCGCATGTGGACACCGCCACTGGGTCCTTAGGTGGAGCTCAATATGGGGCCACGAAACAAGGTCCTAGGTTGGGGGCAGTGGACACTGCCACTGGGGCCTCAGGTGCTCCATATGGGGCCACGCTGTCCTGGGTGGGGGTGTGTGCGCGTGCGGGGGGGGGGGGGGAGCGCGTGTGGACACCGCCACTGGGGCCTTAATTGGAGCTCAATATTGGGAGAGGGACATGTTGGCACTGCCACTGGAGCCTTAGGTCGAGCTCTGTATAGGGCCACGAAACGCTGCCCTGTGTTTGTATGTGTGTGTGTGCGTGCGTGGGTGCGTGTGTGCGTGTGTGTGCGTGTGAGAAGAGGGGCGCCAAGCCAAGGGGCGCTCCGGGCCATCCGAGGATACCGAAGGGACACCGAGAGACACCCAGTGACCACACTCCTAGGGATAACAACTTGTACTCAATGGCCAAGGGGTTATGGAATGATGAAGCGACGATGGGTGATCCTTCTCGGCCCTCATCGTTCGCCCCCCTCACTCTGATGATGATGATGGGTGATCCTCGTCCTCGGCCAGTGTAACACTGTTCGGCCCCTCACGTTGATGACAATGATGATTACGACGAAGACGAATGCGAAGACGACGACGAAAATGATGATGATGACCGCGATGATGATGACGACGATGATGATGGCGGTGATGATGACGTCGATGATGTCGGTGCTGATGGCGATGAAGATGATGATGCTAACGACGATGAGAGGAAGGAGGAGGGGGAAGAAGAGGAAGGAGAGGAACGTGGGGCAAACCTAAGCAATTGAATGGGCCCCTTGAGGCAACGTCTAACGTTGTCTTATTGGCACCATCCTGAGCCCCCTCTAAACGTGACGACGGAGGGTTCCAGATGCAGGTAGCAAAAGGGCAGGGAATCGACGATACATCCCAGCGCAGGCATCCAAACCACTGGGGCTCATGCAGAAGACAGGGCGGCTCCATGTAGCCAAGGCAGCACAAGTGGACAGTGGTCGCCCCTGTCGCCGAGCGCTTCAGGGCCTCCTCGTCCGGGATGATCTCGAGGTTGTCCAAGGTGCGTTCGTAGAGAATGTCGTCCTTCTCCGGGAAGGTCGACCTCCCCATTTGTTGGGGCTACAGGGCTCTAGGACTATTGGGCTATATGGGATATCTGGGCTATTTGGCTATAGGGCAAAAGGCTGTAGGGCTATAGGGCTATAGGGCTATAGGACTATAGGGCTATAGGGCTATGGCTACAGGGTTACAGGGCTATAAGGCTTTAGGGCTATAAGGCTGCAGGGCTATAGGGCTACAGACACCTACAGCCCTACAGAGGCAATCTCTGATCGGGGAATAGTCTTCCTCCTCCTCCTCATCTTCCTTCCCCCTATCATCCTCTTCCTTCTCCTCCTCCCCCCCATCATCATCCCTCCTCTCCTTCTCCTCCTCCTCCTCCACATCCTCCTCACTCTGCGTTCCTGCACACCCCCATCTGTTCAGACATTGCAGTATTCCCCCATGCCCGACCAGAGCCAGTGAGCGAAGTCTGACTTCTTCGTTGCATCGTAGAGCAGGCGTTTGGTGCATTGCGCTGGGCCTCCGCACTCAACAACAGCAGGCACGAACTCGTCGATCAGCTTGGCGCTGAGGTCGAGCATCTCCACGTCTTCCTCTCCTCCAGGCCCATCCTCGGGTTTTCCTCCGAGGCTTCGCGCGGGTGACCCCTCGTTCCAACTCATCGCGCCCACGGTGGTCACGGGTGCGTTGGTAGGCGCGGGGTTCGCCAAGGTCACGGCAACTTGAGTCGGGGTTGCTGCAGGGGCCCCTGGGCTGCACCCTGGCCCGCAAGCAGGATCCAGCACAACAGACCCCTCCAACATAGAAGGGCGAGAAGCGCCGGAACAAATTTTTTCCAGGACTTCTCCCAGCCTTATCAGCGATCCAGCGCAACATGCCCTTCCAACATGCAAGGGTCTGTTGCGCTGGATCCTTCATGTTGCTGGGAGAAGCGCCGGAAAAAATTTTTTCCAGCGCTTTTCCCCCCTCTATGTTGGCATACTCTGATGCGCCGGATCGCGGGCGCGCCAGCTAGCTGGCGCTGTCCACGAGTATTTTCCCCAAGCTTTTTGAAGATCCTTAGTTGCGCCGGAATAATTTTTTCCCAGCACTTCTCTAAGCCGCATCTCCCACCACCCCAGGACATCTCCTCTCCAGATCTCCCCTCCGCCCAGGACATCCCCGGATCTCCCCTCCCCCAGGACATCTCCCTCTCAGATCTCCGTTCCCCCCAGGACATCTCCAGATCCAGGACATCTCCTCATCAGATCGCCCCCCCACCCCAGGACAACTCCTCTTCAGATCACCCTTTCCCCCTGATCTCATCTCCCATCCCCCCCGGCACATGCATCTCCTGATCAGATCTCTTATCCCCCCAGCACAACTCCTGATCACATCTCCCAGCCATTCATCTGCCTGGCGCAACTCCAAGTCCCGCAACCCTGATACAGATCGTCAACATAATGGGGCGATCCTCCTTGGGCCCCAGCGGGCGCCCTCGCACGCGGACCCCTGCCCATGCTTGGCACAACCCTCACCAAGGTCATTCTCTATAGGGAGATCGACGCGCATTTGCGCGCCTGCTCTAATCTGCCGCCCATAATAAACCGCCAGAATAAATAATCCAGAGCCCCGGAAAAGGGCCCCAGGGCGCCCTGAGACCGTTCCAGGGCACACAGCGCCTCGCTTGGGAATGGATCCGGGAGTGGTTGCAGGGGACGCGCGAAGCGCATGACATGCCCATGCCGCCCTAAGGTCACATGATTCTGCTGCACCAGATTGAGAGGATGAGTGGCGTGCCACTTGAGATGGAGGGGGGGGGGGGGCACAGGTAGAAAGAGGAGGGCAATTTGGGGCAGTGGCAGAGAGCGATGAGCAGGGAGGCAGATTGAGCAGGGATATTGGAGGCAGATTGATACAATGAGCAGGGAGGCAGATTGATAGAGTAAGCAATAAGCTGGCAGTAATTGCGATCACCATGCATGCGAATCACAATGCGTGCGCTCCTCCATGACTGATTTTGCTGGCAAATATTGCAATCGCCGTTCATGCGCCCCTCAATTCTCAAATATGTTGGCAATGACTGCTGGCATGCTCCATCCTGCCGGAATTGACGCATGGCGCCTGTTATGAGCGGCCCCAGGAGGACGCCAGAAGAGCTTGGTGGAGGGGGGGGATGGAGGGGAGGGAGGAACGTGTATGTTAAGAGCTGGGTGGAAGGGAGGGCGCGCGTGTGCGCGCGCAGTATTTCTCTCTGAGCGCTTCTGCGCGCGCATGCATCCACCTTGTTGCAATCAGCGCGCCATCTGGCACGCAGCTTCTACAATGCAGCGCACCATTGGCGGGGGGTAAATTTGGGCCCAGGCGGCCCTTTTCATGCCCCCCTCTGCGCCCTCAATGATTTGATGGTCGTGGCTGCAATCGCAAAACCTGCCATTGAATGCATTTACTATTGGCGTTGCATTTGTAAGAAAAGTTGTTCTCTTCCTCATAGGCACTCCGCGCACCTTCGATTGAAGGCCAAACGCGCATTGGTCAAAAGACACTCGGCGCACGCCTCGGAGCGCGAGCACCTCTGTAACAGAACTAAGCTCAAATGCTGAAGAACGCTGGGGGTGCTCAAATAAGAAAAACCTACCCCGACGAACTTGTTCCTTGCAGCATTCCATAGCGTGGTCAACATACATCACAGCTTCGCGCGAGCGAAGCCTCCAGACCTCAGGATCCATCCTCTTGTAGTTCCACAGCAGCTGCAAGGGTGAGAACATCGTGCAAGGTGGGCACACGATAGCGAAAAGGACATCTAGCTGAACGAGAAGAGACAAGCTTTTTGCACGATGTGCAGGTGCCCGGAAGTCCCACCCGCTCAACAAGTCGAGAGATAGATTCCCTCGAAGCCCGCGCTTCCGAGCTTCAGGAACTGTGCGAGGAGGACTGTATATTTCAGCAATATCATGAACACCACTGACTTCAGCGTGTGGCCCTGGGACAGCAACGCAAAAGTCTGGATCAACAGCCACGGCACAATCTTCTTCGAAGTCAACATCGACCTCAATATCCAACCCATTGATTGGACCATCGGACTCGCAATCTCCCTCGACAACAGGTGGAAGCTCAATATCCGACGCATTATGATCTTCACTTTGTGCGTCCTCATCTGGATGTACGCTCGCCGGTAGAGACACGCCCACTGAAGCAGCAAAGGACGCGCAGGGGTAGTCGTCGCCCAGGCCGCCATCGCAATCAGGTGGCATGGACACGTCAGAAGACATGGTCAGAATAGAGGGTAGGACGTAAACCAAAAAGGGAGCATCATACCTTGCGACGCACAGCCATGGATTGATGACACTGATACCAACCAGATGGAAAAGCCTTTGGAACATGCGAATGAGCAAATACAAACATTGTCAATACTCGCGGGATGGAACAGGGATGGGTGGAAGGAGGGAGGGAGGAGGAGAAGAGAAAGGAGAGCGAGGATGGGGGGAGCAGGGGAGGGAGGAAGAGGAAGTAGAGGGGGAATGGGAGGAAGGAGAGGGGGGCTTCCGTCACTCAAGATGCGCGCGCTCCGAACTCGGTGCGCACCAGCGCCAGCAAGCTGGCGTGTCAAAGCTGTCGTTGCCGCAGCTGCGCCATGAACGTATCTGATTCCAAAAAGATAATGCTAGCATTCACCCTGGCCAGGGGGATGCAAATCAAGAGAAGACAGAAGAACACACATTAACACATAGGGCAATACACCTAGAACATAATCCCAGCCGCACCGACACACCACCTTCTCAATTAGGCAGTACCAGGCCGTGAGCAGCATGTCTTGGCATTGAATAGAAATCCGATCCAGGATTGCACCAAGCCAAATGCAGACCCTCGCAATGCATCGAATGCGGGATAACAGGTCGAAGACCAGCATATAATACAATGCCAGCACAATGTACATACTAAGCAGACACATAATGCAAAATTGAAGTGCAAGCGCCACTATGAGCGCCTGCGCGCAGCTCAAGACGCATTGAAGGCATATGGTGTTCTCTCTCTCTCTCTCTCTGTCTGCCTCTCTCCCTCTCTCTCTCTCTTTCTCGATATCTTTATATATATATATATATACTGCATATGCCCTCGAGCAATCGCGTTCACCTGCCTATGCCGGCACGACGCGATAGATGTGGTTGTCAGCGTTGCGCATGTAGCCACGCAAGCTCTCATCAGCCCAGCCCCGGCAGACCTTGCAGCCTCCTGCAAAGGGCACGCAGGTGGAGAGAGAAGCGCAGGGGAAACGTGGCTGATTGATGGAGGGGGTGGACGCAGGGGAAGTGGAGGGAGAAGGAGGAGGTAGGGAGAGGGAGGAGGAGGAGGAGAAGGAGAAGGACGAGGACAAGGAGGAGGAACGACCCATCGTTTCTGCGGAGGATTAGCGGTGGATCGGAGGAAACGGGCCCTGAAGGAAACAGAAGGCCTTCTTGGGCCCCCCTCATCTTGCGTTTTGGCGGCCCCAGGGCCCCAGCCAATGCCTCCAGGGCACCTCGGGCTTCATGCGCCTCCCCTCTCGGCGAGGGAGAGGAGGACAGGATGTGGGGAGGAGGGCCCCCCAGACCCAGATTCTGCCCGGCCGGGCAGGTCCACGAGCCCAGCGGCACTTCGAGCAGCCGTACACGACGCGGGTCTCAGGCGGTGCCTCGTGGGGGAGGGCAGGGCAAGAGAGATCAACCAAATGAGATTTGCGTTGGGGCCATGGGGCTATTGGGCTATCGGGCTATAGGGCTATGGGGCTATGGGGCTCAAAGGCTATGTATGGGGCTATAAGGATAGGGCTATATGTGCTATATCGGATATCGGGCTATAAGGCTATAGGACTATAGGGCTGCAGGCTCTAAGGCTATAGGGCTATACGGGCTATGGCTACAGGGCTATATGGCTATAGGGCTGCAGGGCCATATAGGGCTATGGGGCTGCAGGGCTAGGGCTATAGGGCTATGAGGATATAGGGCTAGGCTATAGGACTATAGGGCTATAGGATTATAGGGCTACAGGGTTATATGGCTATATGGCTATAGGGCTAGGGGCGATAGGGCTGTAGGGCTGCAAGGGCTATAGGGCGATAGGGCTATAGAGGCTACAGGGCAGTGGGATTATATGGATACAGGGCTGCATGGCTATAGGGCTGTGAGGCTATAGGGCTATCAGGCTAGGGCTATATGGGCTATAGGGCTGTTGGGCCATGGGGATATAGGGCTATAGGGTTATATGGTGAATACCGTCATTGTGAGTAATTCACTGGAGCTCCATATGGGGGGGGGACGCATGCGGGCTGCGCCACTTGGGCCTTGGGTGGAGCTTTCTATGCAGAGAGGGACAGTCAACTTGGAGCGGCCATTGCCGTTTCCACTCGATTTTTGTTCAGTTCGAGTTTCCCGCGAGAGCAAAACAAATTGCGGGAACTGGGCCAGACTTGCGTCGTCGTCGTCGTCGTCGTCCCCATCGGAGGCACCTCCAGCGCAGCTGCTGCTGCCGCCGGTGCTGCTCCTTCTCCCACCGGCGCAGCTGCTCCTCCTCCTGCCGCTGCTGGGGGGGCGGCTGCTGCCGCCGCTGCTGCTGCCGCCTCCTCTGGTGGGGGCCCAGCTGCTGCCGCTGGCCCAGCCGCTCCTCCTGCTCCCGCTGGTTTTTTCATTGCCGCCGCGGCAGGCTTCATCTTCATGGCAGGCTTCTTCCCGACGATGAGCGCGGCGCCGCCAGGCCCGCCCGGATGCCCCTCCTCAGGATCATCTTCACCATCAGATTCCTCGTCGTCCTCCATAAAAGAATCCTCGTCGCCCTTCTCGTCCTCCTCGGCCTCGGCCTCCTCGTCGTTACCGTTGCCACCAGCAGCCACCATCGCACCATCTGCGCCTGGGATGGCAACAGCTTCTAGTGGGACTAAGTCTGCTGAGCTTGCTGCTGCTGGGCGCTTCGGCACTCCTGCTGGGCGCCTCTTGACAGCCGGCCCACCTTTCCCACCATCCATGCCGCGCTTCTTGAGTTCCTGCTTGCTTGGTTCTGCAGCGATGACAGGGCGGATGACGATCTCATTGCTGAAGCAGTCGCGCAAGTGCGTGGGCAGCGAAATGATGCCAGGGTTTTTCATCTTATGCTCCATGATGAACGTCAAGGGGGGGGGTCCATGTCAGTCAGCGGCGCGTTGAGGCAAATCGTCTTGAGCCACTCCGAGGCGCGGGCGAGGTGCCAGGGCGCAGCAGCAACAGCATTGGCAGTCTTCGTGAATTGCTTCACCACCTCCGCTGTCAGCGTTAATCCAGGGGCGACCTCGGGATTTGAACATATGCACAATGAGCGCTTTGCTGCCCTCTGCCCCCCGCTTCCTCCCCCCCCATCCCCCTGCCCACTCACTCAGTCCATCCCTCTCCCTACTCACCCCCTCCTCCTTCGCATGCCACCCCTCTCCCCCTTCTCTGTCTGCCTGCCTCCTGCCCCATCCCACTCCCCTCTCCTATGTCCTCTTCCTCCTCCTTCTCCTTCTCCTCCTCCTCAACCTGGCCACTATCACCCTCCCACCTCCTGCATTCTTTTCATGTCATGTTCCTCCCCCACCTTCTCCCCCTCATGACACCGGAGACAAACCCAATCAGATTTTTGTTGGGGCGATGGGGCTGTAGGACTGTTGTAATAAAGGGTTATAGGGCTACAGGGCACCCATCGGCGGGGCGCACTTAACCATATGAATCCGCGACGACCCCTATAAAGGCAAGCTCTGATGGGGGAAACATGGACCAAGCGATTTCAGACACCCATTGGCCTTCAGTGCTGCGCGATCCAGGCGCTTGGCCACAGCAACAGGAAGAAGGAGCATTGGTTGCTGCGAGAAATCACTCGAGTGCATATATTGTTTCAGCATGAGGATTGCATCCTCATCATCCTTGTCCAGGCCCAACCACTCTGCATGGAAAGTCTCGATCTTGATCGCTGCGTCGGTTAGGCCAGCGCCGGTGAGAAATCTGCGTGGCACGATGCGCCACGTGTGGTTCGCAGATGGGTTCTTCTGGGTGCTCGCAAGGCCGCTGATCTGAAGGTTCAAGGGGTTGAGCCACTTCTGGAAGTCCCACGTCCCTCCTAGCACTTCCACCACCAGCTTGCGACCTCGCTGCGGTTTTACATTCTCCATCATCCAGGATTTGAACTCATGAGGGTCTTCGAGCGCCGGCGCAGATGCCAACACGCCAGAGACCCCAGAGAAGAGCTGATCCAATTCATTATGCGTATGCCCTACCTGCATAAACTCGATCTCAACGGTGTCGAACCTGCCCGACTCTAATGGCGACGACGACGACGACGACGACGACGACAACCTCGTCGCCGTGGCTGGACACGGCGCAGGAAACTGGTGCGTCTGGGCCCCGGGAGGGGGTCTGGGGACCCATTTTGAGCGGTAATCTCGACATTGGGGGGAGGAACTGGGCATTTCAATGCCCCGGGAACCGCCCTGAGGCTTTCAGGTATGCTGCATACCCTAAAAAGAACTGGTTTTTTGCTTCGCGAGTGGTATTGTCCGCAACAATCACAAGGCTGCGGGGGGCGAATGCGTCGTTCTCCTCGAGCTGCGAGGACACGATATCCTCCACTCCCCCACGCCCCATCAATTCTGTCTGCTCCAGGGTGGAGGGGAAGGAGGAGGAGGAGAGGAGGAGGAAAAGGAGGAGCAGCAGCAGCATCAGCAGGAGCAAGAGAGAGGGTGCACGGAGAGAGAGAGGGGGAGGAGGGGGAGAAGGGGGATGTTCTGACAGAGCACAATCACACCCGCCCTCTGGGCGTAGGTGGTTTAACGAGTTTTGTCTTCTTTCTTTCCACAACCCCTCCTACCCCTGCTCGGGGGAGGGGTTTACCCCTCCCCCTACCCCCCCTGGGCCCGGGAGGGGGGGGGGGCGATGCGCCAGCGCCTCCAAGATCGCCCAAGATGGCGCCAAGAGGCCCTCTGAGAGCCCAAGATGACATCCAAGATGACGCACGATAGCTCAAGATGGCTCAAGACAGTCTCCGACATACCTCCAGGAAGCCCCAAGACGGCCCCAAGACGGTTTCAAGAGCCCACTGAGCCCTCCAAGGACCCCCCCAAGAGGCCAAAATTGCTCCAAAACTTTACGAAAATCAATGTTTTTGGCGTTCCCGCTTCTTCGCTTGCGATGGGCCTCGGAGGCCTGAAGATGGCACCAAGATGGCCCAAGAGAGCCCCAAGAGGGGCCCAAGAGGGCCCCAAGAGCCCCAAGAGCGCTCCAAGAGGGCCCCAAGAAGCCTTATGTGAGCCTCAGGGGCCCCCCACTCTTTTGAGCCATGGGGCCCAAGACGGCCCCAAGAGACCTCTCAGACCCCCCACAAGAGCCCCAAGATGGCCCCAAGAGGGCCCCAAGAGGACCGACCCCAAGAGGACCCCAAGAGGACCCTGGCGGGGATACGCGAAGCGTCAAGAATTGATTCTCATCATGTAGCACGCGCGCCTCAATGCGCGCAATCTACCCACCCCTCCCCCCTGCCAAGACGCGCGATATGACTGTAGATTCCATGTTCGAGTCCTTCTTGCACTGGGGGCCCATAATGAAATGCGCCTCCACATGCCCCCAGGCTATGCAGCCGGTCACGTGGAGCTGCGGCCGCCATAATGAAGAGAATTCTGCTGATGAAACCTGCCGCCCCCCCCTCCCTGGAGGAGGCATTGCACGATGCACAATTACACAAGCTATGAGCAAAACAACGCAAGATGGATGGACAGGGGCATTGAGACAGGCAGGATGGGAGAGGACAAGGAGACGTGGAAAGGGGGGCTGAGGGAGGGGCAGGTGGAAATGAAACGTAGGTTGGCAAAGAAGCACAAGGGCATATAATTGCACATATTGGGGCCGGGCAGGTGCAGGCTACTACTCAAAGCGCATGCTCTTCTGAGGTGGCCCTTCTTTTTCCTCTCTGCGCCCCTACATTTATCGCGTCAGCTTTGTCTCCCCGCCCCCCAGCCCCGCCAAGTTCCGAGGGCAGCGGTATTTCGCTTGGCCCATTCCATCGATCGTGCATTTCAGCAGCTGGTCGCAGCCATCAGGCGATGGCTTGGAAGCGTGTAATTCTGAAACTGAATTGCCTCTAGTGTTCACTGCCCTGTCTGCTTGGATGGCATCAATGTGTGCTTGCTTTGCTGCGATGACTTGTGCTTTCTCTTCCTCCGAAGTAGTTTGCAGTCTCTGCTCATCCAATCGCGCGCATTCCTTGCACCGCTTACCTTGGCCAATCGATCGGAATGGCATTATTTTGCTCCAGCCTTCATTGTACCTCTTGGTAAAGGTAGACTTCGAGACCTCAGGGGCTGCAAGGGCAGAAAGTTTCCCACGCAGGGCAGGGAGGAGGAGGAGGGGGACAGGAGGAGGACAAGAAGAAGGCGGAGAAAGTACAAGGATGAGGGGGGCGGAGATCGGACAAAATGGCGGCAGAGTTATTGGCAGCAGCATTGGCGTCAGCAGCGAGGGGGAAAGTAGGGGTAGGAGGGGGGGGAGGAGGAGCAGGAGGAGGAGGAGGAAGGAGGGAAGGAAGGAAGGGGAGGAGGAGGGAAAGGCGAGGGAGGATTGGGCACAGGGTCATTCATCATTTTCCCACCTGCATATAGTCGGGCTGCTCATTGCAATAGGTATGCCAGAGATTCTCCAACTTGCCCGGGTTCAAGTACCGGATTGGCACGCCCCGTCTAGGCCCAATGACAACGCCCAAACCCCACAATGGATGGGACTCTGAATCCAATAACACATTGCATTCTTCATCAGGGTTCAGGAGGCACGTAGTGGGGTTCTCCACAGCCATGGGCTCAGCGAGCCCCCTGTATTTCTGCAAAAACCAAGCGTCGACCATGTGTTTTTTCTCGCAACTCTTGGGCGTAGGAACATTTGGCAATTTCTCAGGAGTGGTCGTGTGCCCATTCTTGATGAGCTGCTTGATCTGATCCACTCTGGCATGGCCGCAACAGTTTGCATAGCACCAAAATGGTTTGCATACTAAGACGCCTCCGATGGTCCAAGGCACCTTTTTTTTTACTGTCTCGCCATCAGAGCAGACGACCTGGAGGTTAACTTTCTGAAACAGCGCATCTGAGCGGTCCTTATCAGACATCTTTTCGATGCTCGAGCGGAGGTTGAAGATCTCATCCTCCTTGAACTTAGATGCGCAATCCCTGTTGCAGGCGCACTTGCTATCAGTCTGGGGAAGCTCCACCTGGCACGGCGCCAGAAGGACAAGGGGGGCATCGGGGAGAAAGGTCGAGGAGCGCGGTAGGGCTGTATGGATGGAGTGCCACTGCCCATCCTTGTCGTCGTCGTCGTCCGTCGTCGTCGTCCGTCGTCGTCGTCGAAAAACACCAGCCCTCTGGGCATAGGAGTTCTCTTCCAACCCCCTTCTTCTCCTTCAGGGAGGGGTCTACCCTATCCCCATTACCCAGGGGGCGAAGGACTGGGCTGTCCAAGATTGCCCAGGACAGCTCCAAGAGGGCCTCGAAGACCAGATGGCATCCAAGCAAGATAATTCAATATAGCGCGGGATCCAATCGTTCGCCTCCACTATGGCCCCAAGAGCGCACCTAAAGCTTCCAAGAACGTTTCGATGGGGGCACCAGGAAGCGCCCAGATGGCCCCAAGAGTCTCTCCAAGAGGCAGCCAAGAGACACCCAAGAGGTTTCAAGAGGATCCTCGAAGCACCCAACACAGTCAAAGACGCCCTTGGAGGCCCCCCCCCCAAGAGGCTTTCAAGAAGCTTCCAAGAAATGTCAGTGGTGACTCTGAGAGGCATCGAAATCAGAGGTTGCTGGCTCTTCTGCCCTTCTCCTCCTCCTCCTCCTTCTCCTTCTCCTCCTCTGCCCTCCTCCTTTTCCTCCTCCTCCACCTCCTTCCTCACTCCTCCCCTCTCCCGCCCTCTCCTCCTTGACTTGTCGCCGTCCTTCTCCATTTTCTCCTCCTGCTTCCTCCCTGGATCGTTTCTGCGTGGGCTGGCTGGCGGGCCCCCCCCCGCAGTTTCGCCCCCGCCCGCAGGCGGCACCTTCTCCTCGTCGAGATCGGAGCCGTGCACGTCTGGCGGCAGGGAAATGGCGCTGCTGCATTGGCTGCACTGCGCAGCCTCGCCGGGAAGGAGGGGAGAAGGAGAATGAGGAGGAGGACAGGGAGGGGCGAGGAAAGGAAGGATGGGGGAGAAGAAGGATATGGAGGAGGAGATGACGCAGCCGCCCCCCCTGCGGCCTCCTCATCCGCACCGACACTTGGCGGGAGCTCGATGTCCTCGCCCACGTCCGCCATGGGCCGGGTGGCAGCTTGCGCAATCAAACCAGAAGAATCACTGAGCCTGAGAATCACCCGAAAGAGAAATCACCACCTGAAAGAGAAACTCGGTTGCGCCAAACGTTGCGCCCTGGGCCACTGATAATAAAACTGCCTCCTTTGGTTGCGCCATAGGTTGCGCCCTCGGCGCCATCGGCTGCCGAACATAAAATGTTCTCTTTTCGGTTGCGCCATTGGTTGCGCCCTCGGCCGCCAGGAATAAAACAGCCTCAAAGGGCCTGCTAACATATCCCGCTTGTTTGGCAAGCTGAAGGAGGAGCAGAAAGAGGATGAGGACGAGAAGGAGGAGGAAGAGGGAGCATAATGAAGGGCGGCGAAGGAGGCGCGATGAGGCGCGCAAGGCCAAGGGGGAGGCGCCGCGATGGATTGATCGCGCAAAGCTGATGGGGGATGGGAGGGAATGAGGGAAAGGGGGGAACGAGGGGCACTTGTATGTTTTACCACACTCCATAATCCCCACCATCTTCGCCAGGCTACGTCGAGTTTCATTGGCGCCCTGAGCTCAAATCTTCCTCGCCCACCTCGAGCTCATTTGGCCTCCTCAGGGCCTCGAGCCACGCACCCCAGAAACCCCGAGGTTGGTGGGGCTTATCCACCCGACGACCGCGATGCCAAGCAGGGTCATGCACGTGTTTCCAGCGCCAGGACTGACAGAACATACGCGCTGCTGCCGCTGCCCCGCTGCCGCCCCTGCGACTGCGCCAAGCGCAATACAGGGTGGCAGCAGCGTGGCAACAGCAGCGCTTATGTTCCCTGAGCAGCCTGGTAGAGGTACTTCGAAATCGCCATATCGTATCCTCTCCATGCACTGCGGACCGAAACCGCTGACGCGTTAAGCAACGCAGGGGCGCACCCGCTAAGAAAGGGGCCCAAGGACACGCAAATAAAGACACAACAGGCTGCAAAGAAAGCGTGGGGGGCAGGGGTGGGGGAGGGCCCCGTGGCCACGCCAGGACTGGCCAGATTTTCGAACCATCCAGCCGTGGCGCCGAGAAGAGCCTCGTTTTGGCCTCCTCTCCTCCCCTTGCCTCCCTGGCGGTCCACGATGGCGTCTGGGTGTGCGCCATCTGGGCGCGTGCGCTCCCAGTCCCACTCCCGACAAGAAGAGGTTGCCCAATCCCCCCTGCAGGGCGAACGATGAGGCAGTGGAAGAAGAGGGAGTCGGAGAAGGAGGAGGAAAAGAGGGAGTAGGCAGAGAGAGGTGGTGGGAAAGGAAGAGCGCGAGGAACGAGGGCGAATGTCAGGAGGAAGAGGGGGGATGGGGAAAGGGGAGAAGGAGGGAGATGTTTCACCCCGGATCGATTTTCGATGACCGAAGACAGCCTCCAGACGCCAAACATTGCTGGAAAAAACTCGAACTTCAGAATCGTCGAAACTCCTCAGGTGACATGTAGGAATTCCCAACCAATCCTCTTCTGCGGTCCCCTTCTGTGGTCGCGCAGGTATTGGGTGAAGCATCGGATGAGGGGCGCAGAGGGGAGGAGGAGGCTGCCCCTGCCCCTGCCCTCCAGCAGGATAAGGACGAGGAGGAGGAGAAGGAGGAGAGGGAGAAGGAGGGTGAGGAGGAGGGCCGCTGCCCAGAGACGAGAAGAGGAGGAGGAGGAGGAGGAGGAGGAGGAGAGGAGGAGAGGAGGAGAGAGACGACCGAGGAGGAGGGAGAGAGGAGGAGGAGGATGAGGAGAGGAGGAGGAGGGAGGAGGAGGAGGAGAAGGAGGAGGAGGAGGAGAATGAGGAGATGGAGGAGGATATGGAGGAGGAGGAGGGGGAGGAGAAGGAGGAAGGGGAGAAAAGGGAACGGAGGAGGAGGGGGGAGGAGGGGAGGAGGAAGGAGGGAGGAGGGAGGAGGAGGGAGGAGGGAGGAGGACACGGAGGAGGAGGATAGGCAGGAGGATAAGAAGGAGGAGGAGGAAGAGAAGGAGGAGGATGGAGGAGGAGGAGGAGGAGGAGGAGGATGAGGAGGAGGAGGAGGCTGTCCCTGCCCCTGCCCTCCCAGCAGGATAAGCATGAGGAGGAGGAGGAGGAGAAGGAGGAGGGAGGGGATGGGGGGCAGAGGAGGTGGCTGGCAGGGGAGGACAAGGGCAGGACAGTGCGCGCCACGGCTCGGGCCTAAAGGACGCGGAGGCTGGAGCGCACTTCAGCTCCAGGGGACGAGGAGGAGGAGGCTCGCCAGCAAGCTGGCGCACTTCAGAAATGAGTCCTCAATGGGTCTGAAATGTTCGGGCCATGTACATGTGTATGTATGTATGTATGTATGTATGTATGTATATATATATACATATATATATGTATACATATACCTGCAAATATATACATATATATATATATGAATGTGTCTATGTCTATACGTAAACAAATGTACATCCGTATGTGAATACATTTGTGTGTACATATGTAACACAATTAAAAGGTCGTGACATACAGTGTACGAGAGAGAGAGAGAGCTAGAGAGAGGGGGGGGGAAAAAAGGGCGTTTTGCAATGCCGGGGCTGGGAGGAACACGCCAGGAAACCCGCCGCGACATAGTTTTGGCCCGACGGCCGAGATGGAGGATACGACGGAAATCATTGGGCAGCCCTGGGGTTGGTGGTGGTGGTTCCCGCCCGCGGGCCCATGGGTGCGACTTCAATATTTCCCTCAGAGTGCGGTGGCGCACCGCCGCCGCTGAACCGCCGCAGCCTCGATCTCAGCGGCCCCTGGGCCCCCATAAGACCCGATCCATAACGGCGATCGATCGATCGATCGATCGATCCATCGATCGATCGATCGTTCGCTGCTTAAACCGCCCGCCGAGGCCCGCCGACGACGACGAGTACATTACGAGCAGCGAACCGAGCGATGGCGTCATCCTTTCCAGCCCGCCTGCGTGGATCAGCGACAGCGATTAAGGAGGGCAGGGGGGTGGGCATGACCTCCCCCTCCTCCCCTCTCCTCCCCCTCCCTCCCCCTCCTCACTCTGCGCTGGGGAGCTTAATCCCACCAGCCCTCTGGGCGTGGGTGGTTTAACGAGTTTTGTCTTCTCTCTTTCCGCAACCCCTCATACCCCTGCTCAGCGAAGAGGGGTTTACCCTTCCCCCTACCCGGGACCCGGGAAGGGGGGGGGCGAGGCGCTAGAACCCCCAGGATGGCCCAAGATGGCTCCAAGAGGCCCTTCCAGAGCCCAAGATGGCCTCCAAGATGGCGCACGATAGCTCAAGATGGCTCACGATAACCTCCGACGTACCTCCAAGAGGCCCCAAGACGGCCTCAACACGATTTAAAGTGCCCACTGAGCCCTCCAAGGGCCCCCCCCGAGAAGCCAAAATGGCTCCAAAACCCCAGTTCAAGGGGCAGAAGCAGAAGCAGGAGCAGAAGCGCCTTTTCCCCCTTATCGGCCCCCCCTATTATCTGGGGCCGATGGCGGCGGGTAGCGGCGGGTGACGACGACGACGACGACGACACGACGATGGCGGCGGGTGGCGGCGGCGACGGCGACGACGACGACGCCGGCGGCGGCGGCGACGGCGAAGACGCGATGACGACGCCGCCGCCAGCCGCGTGGCCATCGTGGCCGTGCCCGTCCCTCCTCGAAATCTCTCTCCGACCCTGGCGCAGTCCTTTCTCGTCATTTAGTTGCTCATCCTTCATCCTCATCCCCAAAACGGAAAAGAAAGCGGGAAAGCCGAAATCCTACAAGCAGGAACCAGGAATCGCATGTTTTTAGCAGGAATGACAAGTCGCGTTTCTTTTAGCAGGACCGCCAAAAGAAATATCATATATCATATAGCATACATATATGTGTGTGTGCCTGTATATATGTAGAATATTTGAGAGAGCAAGAGAAAGAGAGAGAGAGAGAGAGAGAGCGAGAGAGAGAGAGAGAGCGAGAGAGAGAATGAGAGAGAGAGAGAGCTGACATTGGCGTTCCGAGAGGCCCTCTGAGACGCGGCGCAGGATTTCCGGTGGGCTGCTCGACCGTTGATCGGTCGATCAGCTGACCGGCTGTTCGAAAGCTGATCGGCTGCTCGGCTGCTCGACCACCCTCATGCACTTCCTCTTTTCTGTCCTTCTCCTCCTCCTTTTCTTCCTCGTCCTTGTCATTTTTCTCGCGGGGGTTTGAAAACAAAAAAACCTGGCTCTCGCTCTTCACGCTGTCCTGCCCCTTCTCACTGATCACCCTGCCTCGTTTTCATAGAGACGTTGCAAAGATTTTCACGCAGGCGCGACCGACCGGTTTTCGACAAGAAGCGCTTTCTTGTTTAAAAAAACATAGAAATCGAACGAACGCGATCTCGGCGAGTGGCCCGATACGTAAAAGTATTGCATTTCGCTATGGAAACAAACCAAGGCCGATTCTGGAGCGCAACAGCTGCAGCATACATCGACACGCGGTTCGCAAGCATTTTTCCTACTTTCAGGAATTCGCGCAAAAATAGTTTCGATGCCAGCGAAAAACAATCCTATAGAATCCATAGCGATACAATGTGTATAGCAGTTGCTACATAAAACACAAACGCGTTGATATCTATTTCTCGAAGATGTACAAATCAAACAGAAAAAGCAGAAGAAACACACGACATGCCGAAAACCGGTCGGGCGAATTCGCTTGCTACGGTGTGGAGATTTCATTAATTTTGTTTTTTTTTGAACGCTTATTCACATGTTCCACACATTTCCGATTGCGCACACCTTCACCAAACATGACTGTCAAGGACGACAACGATCGCATACACAAGCGAAATCGTGCAGACACTATGTCTTTTTGAACACGACAGCACGTTCCCATAAGATATGCAGTCGCAAAGAATCTGGAAAAAAATGAACGGACAGGGTTCAACAGCATGAGTTTCAAACATTGAGCAGGAAATCGGAAACATCACCAAATATGTTGCTTGGAATAGAAATAGCGAAAACATATCCACGCAATGCTATCATATTCCTAATCATTTCCGTCGTCAATCTAAAATAGATACTGGAAGCCATTAAAAAATGACAGCACTCCCCCCTTTTCAAGTGTGCAATGTTTAGGACATCTCTGCGTCTCTTTTTCACACTCCCGGGTGAACCAAAAAAACGGCCCCGTGACAAATTAGAACTCGACCGAATTCGAAAAGTTTCAAAATTAGAATTTATTACTTGTATCTGTCTTCCATCTGAAACAGGTGTCGGCCCAATATGGCCCAAGGGCCCCCCAGAGGCCCCACAAGAGAGCATGAGGAAGCAAACAACATATATGTGTCCTCCTCCTCCGCCTCTTCTTCCTCCCCCTCCTCGTCCTCCTTCTGCTCCCTGAGAGAGAGAGAGAGAGAGAGAGAGAGAGAGAGAGAGAGAGAGAAAGAGAAAGAGAAAGAGAAAGAGAAAGAGAGAGAGAGAGAGCGAGAGAAAGAGAGAGAGAGAGAGAGACAGAGAGAGAGAGAGAGCGAGAGCGAGAGAGAGAGAGAGATAGAAAGAGAGAGAGAAAGAGAGAGAGAGAGAGAGGGAGAGAGTGAGAGAAAGAGAGAGAGAGGGAGGGAGAGAGAGAGAGAGAGAGAGAGAGCGATAGGGAGAGAGAGAGAAAGAGAAAGAGAAAGAGAGAGAGAGAGAGAGAGCGAGAGAGAGCGCTGAGAGCGAGAGGGAGAGAGAGAGAGAGAGAGACAAAAAAAAAGAGAGCGAGAGAGAGAGAGAGCGAGAGGGAGAGAGAGAAAGAGAGAGAGAGAGAGAGAGAAAGAGAGAGAGAGAGTCATAAAGCTTGGAGTCAAAAAACGTAAGGCTTGTCTGGCAAGACCATCCCTTCGAGTCGTTTTGTCGACGGTCCCGAGGCCCGGCGAGGGCCCCCAGAGGCCGAACACGACGCACAACCCTCGTCTCGTTTTCTTCGAGGCGCCCGATGTCGGGGTTCGCCGCCCGGCGGAGCCAAAATGGCTGCGGAGCCCGGGCGGGAGCTCCCTGGAGCCCCCGTCCAGCATCTGGCCCGGCGCCGTGCCGGGCGCCGTGCTGGGCGCCGCCCTGCGCCTGTCTCGGCCCCGGCGCTCCCCGGCGAGGTCGAGCACGGATCCACCAGACTCGCAGGTCGGGCGTGTGCCCCTACAGGCGGATGTCGGACGAAAAATGAAAGATATACGACCCCCAGAAAATACTCAAACAGATTCAAACATAGTGAGAGAATCGCCCCCAGACTACTTTTTGGTTATTTTTGAATTCCCCTCCTGTAGAGGGACAGACCCGACTTAACACCAGACACTGGATGCATTCATCGTGCTACCGCAAGGAACGCAAAGTGAGGAACGAAGGGGAAATCCATATGAGCTTTTGCACCTCGAAAATTAATCCGTCTTGTGATTCACCGCTGGCAGATTCAAGCCTCGAAGATCAATCGAAACGGCATTTCAGATTTCACCCTTTGCCCTCCACCCAAAGAAAATGCTCCAAGTTCCAGCGTCTTAACTTGACTGTAACTCGGCACGGCGCCACTGCCGGGGACTGCCGAACGGATGCTGCGCAGTGAACGCTGCAAGGCCAGGGAGAGAAGGCGGAGGTGCAGATGCAGGGGGCATGGCGGCCGGATGACGACGTGTGTTTGACCATCCAGGGACCTAGAAGTGAACTGGTTGCTCACGCCCGCCCTAATGGCGGGGAGGCTCACGTCCCCGCAGATCAGGTCGGGGTTGATACCATCCGCGAGCAGCGCCTCTGGAGGACTCTCGCAGCACGGGCCTCCCCCGATATGTCCCTCCCTCCCTGCGCCTCCTCCTGCAGATCATGCTCCCGCCCGCTCCTGCCCTCGACGCCGCAGCCGGCTCTGGCTATAGGAGGCCGCCGATGCTGCTGCGCCTGCTGCTGCCATTGCCGCCGCGACTGCTCCTGATTTTGCCCATTCTCAACCGTTTCCGCTGACCCTGCTGCCTCCGCCTCATTCGCCCCGTCATCCTGACGCTTGCTGCCTCCGCCCCCTTCGCCCCCTTCATCTCGATTCTGCAGCGACTTCTCGTTCAGGTCTGCCGCACAAGCTGCTCATTGAACCGAGGCTCAACTCTGTGAAACTATCGCCGCAGCACGCCAGCAAGACGAAACTGGCATAATCAGTTACCTCTCCCCCCGACCTCATGCCCAACCCTGGCAAAGCCTCCTTGAAGCTTCGGCACCCGTGGCGCCTCTCTGACCTCCTTGTGCACAATCCGCGCGGTCTTCTCGAAGGCGGGGGTGAGCAAGCCGCTCTTCATAGCCGTCGTTGTGTCTACCAATGCCACCTGTCGCGCCCGCAGAAGCGGCAATACCGAATTGTCCGACCAAGCCTCGGGGCCAAAGCGCCGGTGACCCAGGCCACCCAACTTCGCGCCTCGCGCCGCGCGCCGCCCCCGCGGAAGGCTAGCTCTCACGCCCAGGCCGCCACGCGCGAGGCGCGGTCATCTGCGCGCCCCCCGCGCAGGTGACCTCGGTGACGAGGCGATCCCGTCGCTGTCTGTCGAGTCGGGCCTCGGGCCCGAGGTCGAGCCGCCACAGGGGGGCGCTCGGTACAGCCAGAGCATGGCCTCAAGAACAGGAGCCCCCTTCGCCGAAGATGTAAGGCCCCGTGGAGATATCCCAAACAACACCCACTGCAAGGTGGAGGGCCCTCACCACGAAGAACACGAGGGCACCCTTTTAAAGCTTGGGCTGCTCTTGACTCTCAACCCTCGCGCAGACTGCACGACACACCTCCCGGAAAGCTACGACCGCGTACTCGCCCTCAGGGGGGGCCGCCGAAACCTGCAGAGCGCAGCGGGAAGGAGGAGGAGGAGGAGGAGGAGGAGGAGGAGGAGGAGGAGGAGGAGGAGGGAGATGAGGAGGAGGAGGAGGAGGAGGAGAGGAGGAGAGGAGGAGAGAAAGAGGAAGAGGAAGAGGAAGAGGAGAAGAGGAAGAGGAAGAGGAAGAGGAAGAGAGGAAGAGGAGAGGAGAGGAGGAGGAGGAGGAGGAGGAGGAGGAGGGAGGAGGAAGGAGGAGAGAGGAGGAGGAGGGGGATAGGAGGAGTAGGGAGGATGATAGGAGAGAGGAGGAGGAGGAGGAGGAGGAGGAGGAAGAGAGGCGGAGGAGGAGGAAGGAGGAGGGGGAGGGAAGAGAGAGAGGGGGAGGATGGGAGAGGAGGAGGAGGAGGAGAGAGGAGGAGGAGGGAGGAGGAGGAGGAGGAGGAGGAGGAGGAGGAGGAGGAGGAGGAGGAGGAGGAGGAGGGCCCGTGTCCAAGCTACCATGCTGCCGTTGCGTCGGCCTCGAGCCTCTCCAGCTGCCGATGGCCCATCTGGGCCCCGCCGGCCGCTGCGAGAACGTCCCGCCCCCCCCCCCACCCCCGAGGCCGCCGAAACGTGGCGGGCGACACGGGGAGGCGGGGCCGAGCGTGCTGGTCCAGACGATCGTGGAGACAGAGGGGGAGGTCTTGCGTAGGCCGGCCACCGGCTGGGCCGCGGAGAAGGGCGGCGACGCTCACGTGTTCACCCTGCGGGTGTACATACCAGCCCGGGCGAGGATGAACAAGATCACGACGTCCACGGTACGTTGGACGATGTCCACGGGCGTCGTCACTGTCCAGGGCATCACGGCGAACCTGGTGGAGTACGCGGGCCCCTGGACCCAGGCCTTCGGGCGCGTGGCGACAGCCAGGGTCTTGGGCCCGAGCGTGGAGGCCCCGCCGCAGGCCTCCCTCGAGCGGCTTTGGCGCCAGCGCTAGGCCGACCAGGCGGGCGAGGGCGCCCGCCAGCCCAGGGATCGTGGCCCGCTGGCGACCGCTTGCAGGGCACCAGGCGGCGTCGGGCAGCGTGGTCGCAGTCCGCCAGGTCGTCCGCCTGGCGCCCGCTTCCCAATCGACTCCGCGCGAGGTGGCTGCCTTTTGGTTTTGTCCGTCCAGCCTGCCTCGCCTACCGCTGGGGAGCCTGGGCTTGGGCCGGGCTGAGTGCGGGGGCGCGCGGCGCGCCCGGCGGCTGGGCCAGCGCTGGGAGGAACCAGGCGTGGGCCACGTTCGGCGTGCTGGCACAGTGGGGCCGGGGTGCCACTCGGGCTCGGCTGGAAGGAAAAAGAGCAGGACAGCAGCGCTTGGCAGGGCAGGACGGCAGCGCTTGGAGGGGGTCCCCAGCCGCCCCTCTCTTCTCTCCTGCCCTCTCCCTCCCCTCTTGCTCGCCCTCCCTTTACCTCTCTCGGGGGATGGGCCTGGGTCTCCGCGGGCCGAGTCGTGCATGGGAAAGGCGCTCCCGCGGCGGGCATTGGGTTGCCAGCCCGACCCTCCGGCAACCGCTGCAGCATGTAGCGGGGGGTGGGGGGAAGGGGGCCAGGCGCGCCCTCGACGCAGACGGTCTGCCGCGCCACCCTTCCTATCCCTGTCGTCGTCCTGTCTTCCCCCTCCCTTCTCTGCGCCCTCTGCTGGCTGAACGTGGCGATGGGGGGTGCGATGGTTTTCGGGGGGGGAGGGCTCTTGTCCTTCTTATACTTTCCTTCGTCCTCTTCTTCTTTTCCCTCTCTCCCTCTCACTACCCCTTCCCGCCCCTGCACTCCTCCTTACCCATCCTACAGGGGGAGGCACCTCGCCCATTGGCCCGTGACTCGGTCCCCCCGGGACGGACAATGCGCCTCGGCCCGACGCCTTGCCATGACGCTGGCCCGTATAGGCCCGAAACGGCGGTGGTACTCGTCACGGGGCGGTCACTCCGCTATCCCAGCGGGCCCCAACCAAACGAGGTCCAAACACGAGGTCCTCCGCCTCCTCCTCCTCGTCCCCCTCGTCCTCCTCCTCCCTCCTCCTCCTCCTCCTCCTCCTCCTCCTCCTCCTCCTCCTGCCTCCTTCTGCCTCCTCCTGCCTCCTCCTCCTCCTCCTCCTCCTCCTTCTCCTCCTCTTGCCTCCTCCTCCTCCTCCTGCCCCCTCCTGCCCCCTCCTTCTCCTCCTCCTCCTCCTTCCTCCTCCTCCTCCTCCTCCTCCTCCTCCTCCTCCTCCTCCTCTCTCCTCCTCCCCTCCCCCTTCATCTCCTCCTCCTCCTCCTCCTCCTCCGCCTCCTCCTCCTCCTCCTCCTGCCTCTCTCCTCCTCCTCCTCCTCCTCCTCCTCCTCCTCCTTCCTCCTCCTCCCTCACCCTCGTCTCGTCCGCCCCTCCCCTTCTCCATCCCCTCTCCCCCATCCTCGTCCTCCCCTCCCCCCTACATCTTTCCTCTCGCCCCTTCCTTCCTCTCCTTCCTCCTCCTCCTCCTCCTCCTCCTCCTCCTCCTCCTCCTCCTCCTCGGAAGCCCTCCAGCCTTCGGGAGGGAAGCCTTCCTGGAAGAGGACCCCTCTGGAGAAACGCCCCCCCCCTTCCCTGCTGGCCCGCTGCGCGCCGCACGGCTCCCCGCCGGCCTTGAACTTCTCCAGCTGCTGGTAGGCCTTTCGCTGGCCATCGCTCGGACGTCCATTCCCTGTGTTTTTTTCGGTTTCGTGCGTGGCTTTTTCGCCAAATGATCAAGGATGCTCCTCGGTGGTCCTCGCCGAAGGAAAAATGCACACGTCCGAGCGATGCCAAGTTCGCATCGGGTGGACAAGGGTGACCGAATCGGGGGGGAGATGGGGAGCAGAAAGACCACCCCCCGAACAAGCACCCGACAAGCGAAGCCATATAGGACACGTAATTACCCACGGAAGAACTCGAGCAGGACAGTGCTGTGTTGTAAAGGCCCAGGGCCGTTTAGCACACGCCATTCATGCGGGTCGGGGAGGTGCTTCCTCCCTTGAGTAACCGAATCGGCTCACGTGCAGCTGGTGTTTGAGGCGCCCCCGGGCGCCAGAGGCGCACACGAATCAAAGACAGCGTCCTGCGGCGTGGCCGAAACCAGCTGCACGCGACCACCTTCGGACACCCTCCCCGTTTCCCTACGCCTCCTTTCCCAGACATCCGACGTCGTGGTCCCCAAAGGTCTGGACCTCTCTGGCCATCGCTCGGACGTCCATGCCCTGTGCTTTTTTCGGTTTCGTGGGTGGTTTTTTCGACAAATGATCAAGGATGCTCCTCGATGGTCCTCGCCGAAGGAAAAATGCACACGTCCGAGCGATGCCAAGCTCTTCCAGGGGAGCAATTTCTCTTCCAGAGTTGTTTTGGCCAGTCCTGTGGCCTGGTCAGGGCCACGAGCAAAAAACACAGTCATTCGAAGGAGCTTGTCTTGAAAACTCACGTCATCCTGTCCCCTGGCGCGCGAGGGAATGGGCCCGCCAACCGCTTCCCTGTTCCCTTTCCGGGACGTCTGGGAAATCCGGGGAAATCTGGCGCGACGAATTCCAAACCGGCGCCATCGCGTGGAACGTCCTTAGAAAACCGGCCCCCCGAGCCTCGCGCGCCGGGGCGCACTGGCCGTGTCCCGGTCCAGGGCTCTCGCTCGAGACGTCCTCCCAAAGTCGACCCTTGGCGCGCGAGAAACAGAGATCCAGCGCATTGACAAAAATCAAAACGGATTTTCTTCGCTATTTTCGGCCTCTTCTAGGGCCCCTCGCCGGGCCCCGGGGCCCTCAAAAAACAGCTCAGGATGGACAACCGGTCCTGGGGAAGGGGTGGGGACTGCGGGGGACCGCGTCTTGAGAACATCACGACGGCGGATCTCTGGGAAGTCAGGCCAGCGCCCCCGGGGACCACTTCCTGGGATCTGCCAGCGTGCGCAGGGGAACGCCGAGACTTCCTCCCAGAGTCGACCCCAGCGAGCGAGAGTCAGGCCCCACCGGGACCATTTCCGGGGATCTGCCCGCGCGCGCCGGGGCGCGCCAGGGCGCACTGGGCGTGTCAGGGCTCTCGCTCGAGACATCTTCGCGAAAATCGATCCGGGTGTGTCCCAATCTGGGGCCTCCGTTCGCTCACGGGCACACGCCCAGTCTCCTGTCGCCCTGGCGCAATCCTCACCCGCCGCACCACCGCCTCCCACTCATTTTCCTCTCGCCCACAGGCACAAGCTCCCTCTTCAATCTACAGAAACTCCCGATCAACTGCAGAGCGGCTGGGTAATAATTCGCCGGCCAGCGGGCCAAAGGCGTGCTAAGAGTTCGCGGACGGACACCCGGCAGACTCCGGATCAGATGGCGGAACTCCCGGGCGCGGTTCGGCTCCCGGATCGCTCCAGGACTCCAGGAGCGCCCCAAAGAGATTCCAGAGGGCTCCGAATCGCACACAGTTCGCTCCCAGATGTCTAAGATGGCCTCCAGACGGCCCCACAAGCCTCCACAATGTCTAAGACGCCTCCAAAACGCATCCGAAGAGAGCCCCAAGAGGCAAAATTCGCCCCATTCCATTCGTAAAACGTATATGTTTACCCGATTCGCCTCCTCAGCCTTCGCAACGTCCAAGACGACCCCAGGGGCTCCCAAGATCGCCCCAAGATAGCCGAAGACGCTCCCAAGACGGCTCCAAGACAGCCCCAGAGAGCCTCAAGATGGCTCTAGAACCCCGAGACTGGCCAAGACGGCCTCCGGACTGCGCCAAGAGGAGCCCACAGGAGGAACCAGACCAGACTTTTCGAACCTTCGGGCCCCAGACGCCCCGAGGAAGCTCCCAGAAGCTTACAAGAGGCCCCAAGAGGCTCCAAGAGAGCCCACAAGTGTCTCACAACGCTCTCACAAAGCCCCCTGGGGGCCCCCCAGAAACTGAAACACTCCTTCCAAAACGTTTTCGAGAAGCCTCCCTCGAAACTCGATCAGCCATCCGAATGGCTTCAGGCACATCATTCAGGCACGGTGGTTGGATAGGCCCACGGCCACTCGTCTCTGCCAACTGGAAAACAATATTTCTAGTTCGCGCGCGCAGGGCGGCCCCTGGAGGTCCGTGGCCGACAAACGCCCCGAACAGGTCCGGGGCAGGTCCCCAGTAAGTTCCCATCAGAGATGGTTCTGCTCCTGGGCGCCGCCCTCAGGCCCTCCCAAGAGCCCCAAGGCCCTGAGGCCCCCAAGAGGCCCGAAAGGCACGAGAATACCACCGCGCAGCCATAGTGATGCGAAATGGGCCGGCGGAATGAGCGAAGCGATTCAATAAACACCCCGGCGAGCGATGCCGTTTCGCAAAGCACCCAGTGAAGGAATCAAAGAGGGCCAGGCTGTCCAATAAACGCTCAGGGCCGTTTAGCGAACGCCAATTATGGGGGTCAGGGTGTTTTCACGAGCGGCGAACGTATCCATATCCACGCCCTCGCGGTCTGGATTCTGTGGCGCCATCCCACGGATACGCGGTCGCACGGATACGTTTCGCGCGGGGCAACCGCGACAAAACGCCCCGTATCCGCAGGGTCGCGGCTCAAGGGCCCGGCGCCCAGGGGCCTGTCCCACGAAGCCGCGGATACGGACATGGCTTTCGCCCGCCATGCCCTTTCCTCCTTTGCTGAATACTTGCCGTCGTGATTTTTGGCCACAGCGCGAGGATGCCAAGTTTCGCCCGACCCGAACCTGCGCGCGGCGCACCAAGGCCTTCGCGCTGCCCGGGCTCCGCTGCAGGCACTCCGTGGCGTCCTCGGGCGGCGCGGGCGCGCGCGCGCGTCGGGGGCGCGCAGGCATGGATTAGCGATCCATGGATTTGGCGCGCGGTCGCGAAATCCATGGATCGGGGGAGAGGTGCCCTCCCCAACATGCGGCCGGTGCCGCCTCGCTCGGCGGCGGACGCCCGCGATTCCCCATGGACACGGGACCCGTCGCTAATCCACGCCCCCTGGAACCATGTCTGCGATCGCCTGAGCGCGAGGCGAGCCCGGTCGGGCCGGGTGGCAGCCGGCGTGGATGCGGTCGCCGCTCGCGGTGCGCCCGCGCGGGCGCGCCCGCGCGAATCAGGCGGGCCGGGCGGGCGGCCGCCGGGCGCCGCTCGGGCTGTCGGGGCGTTGGCGCCTGTGGTGGGGGAGGGGGCCGTCCACCGCGCGGGCCTCCCTTCAGACCCAGGCGCTGCACGGCTTCACAGCGGGCCTTGTCGCCAGATTGAAAAGCCCCGGATCCTCACTGATCGATCCGGCTCGAAGCATGATGCAGACATATGAGGTCTAGGGCTCCGAACGTGATATTTCGCGATGCTACATTTTTGCTCGGACCGTCGGATCTCGAGTCCTCCTCCTCCTCCTCCTCCTCCTCCTCCTCCGCCTCCTCCTCCTCCTCCTTCTCATTCTCCTCCTCCTCCTCCCTCCTCTCTTCTCTCTCCTCCTCCTCCTCCTCGGTGCCGCCTCCTCGGCAGCCGCTTGCGAAGCACCTCGCGGCGAAGCCAGAAAAACAGTGCGCGTCGACGCGCAAGAAGCCCCGATGGCGCCCCGCCCCGGAGACAACCCCGCCCGCCCGCGGAGAAGCACGCCTGGCCGCCTCCTCCCCCGCCTCCACCGCGGCCCTCTTGGCTCCCCGCCTGCCGCTCGGCCTCTGCTCGAGTGCCTCTGGCCCCATGCTGCGCGGTGACTGCCGTGGCGCAGTCGATGTCGTCTCCATCGCCCTCGCGCGATGACGGCGCCACTGGCTCCGTGCGCGGCGGCGGCTGGAGGACGGGGCATGGGCCTGGGCTATCGCGAACTGGCAGGCTGGCACAGTGACTCGCGCGCTTGCCTCAACTCTGTCCTCCGTCCTCCTCCTCCTGTCCTCTCTCGCCTTCTCCGCCCGCTACGGCAGGTTTGCGTCGTGTCGACCCCGGCGTTGGTTCCTCACACCGCGGGGATCGCTCAAGCTTGAACGATCGGTTCTTTCAAAAAGGCCAGATCGTTCAAGCATGGGCCGATTCTGGGCTACAGGCGGCGTTCAACGTTCAGCCTTAAACGCCCGTGCTGGGGTCGCCGCCGGTCGACACGACGCGAAACTGCCGTACGCTTCTTCACGCCTCTCCACCCCCTTCCTCCCACCCTTGCTCCCTGACCTCCTCCGCCTCCTCCTCCCTTCCCCTCCCCCCCTGCCCCTCAACACGAGCCCCACCACCCCCCCCCTCCATCGTCCCCCCCCGCCACCTCACTGCCTTCCCCCCTCGCATTCTCCCACCGGCTTACCCCCCCCCCCATACTACTCGCACCACAACCCACCCCCACCCCCTCCTCCTACCCCCCCTCCCCCCTGCCTTCCCTTCGTATCTCCTCTTCCGCCTTTCCCCCCTCTTCTTCACCTCCTCATGCCTGGTTCCACCTTCTCTTATCCTCCTCTTAATCTGCCTCCTCTTTTTCCTCCTCCCCCGCCCCGCCCACCCGCCGCGCAACTACCTCTCACTCTCCTCCGCCCCGCCCCGCCTCTCCTCCCCCGCTCCCGCCCGGCCCCATCCTTGATCCCCCACGTCGCTCCCACCTCCCATGCACCCTGCCTCACTCTGAGCCTTCCCTCTCCTCCACATCCTCCTCCTCCTGACCCTCCCTCCGTCCTCCTCCTTCCCTCCTCCTCCTCCTCCTTCTCCTCCTCCTCCTCCTCCTCCTCCTCCTCCTCCTCCTCATGATCCTCCCTCCTCCTCGCCCTGCTTCTCCTCCTCTCCCTCCTCCCCCCCTTCTCCGCACCACCCTTACATTCCTCCTCCGCCTCCTGCTCCTGCTCCTGCTGCTCCTGCTGCTCCTGCTGTTCCTGCTGCTCCTGCTGCTCCTGCTGCTGCTGCTCCTCCTACTCCTCTCCTCCTCCTCCTCCTTCCCATCCCTCCTAATCCTCCTCCTCCTCCTCCTCATCCTCCTCCTCCTCCCTTCCACCCCTCCTGCCTCTCCTCCTCCTCCGCCTCCTCCTCTCCTGCGTCCTCGTCCTCGTCCTCCTCCTCCTCCTCCTCCTCCTCCTCCTCCTGCTCCTCCTCCTCCTCCTGCTGTCATCCCTCACTCCTCCATCCCCCGGAAAGCGGCGACCACGGGCCGCGGAAGAACGCGCGGCCGGCCCCCTCTCCGCCAGCGCCGGGTCCTGCACAACGTTCTCGTAGTTGCGCAGCTGCATGTGCGCCGCGGCCCGGTTGTTGTAGCAGTCCGCGGCCAAGGCACGATCCTCGGCGTCCGCGAGGGCGATGCCTGGAGCGCACAGGAGGGGGGCGGGGGGAGCAGGCGCTCGCCGCGCGTGCGCGTGCAACTGCAGCGGCAATTGGCCGTCGGGGGGGGCCCCTCGTCGCCACGGCCGGACGCAACTCAGGAGACTGGTGCGTCGGGGACCGACTTTGAGCTGCCGCTGCCTCAACTCGCCCTGGATTGTTCGTGGCTCGAGGCCCGACGTGCGAGGATCCTCGAGCCTCGGGTCTCGAGGTTCCAGGACCGAGACTCGAAGACATCGTCGTCTGTTCGTGGTCGAGCGACACCACTGGCTACCTACCAGACCACCCCAGCCCAACCCGAAGACCCGAATTTCGACTTGGGGGGGTACGGGCTTCATATGTCTTTTCAATGTTCCCCGACCACCCCACACTGGAAGTGGAGGGCTAATCGGGGCCTTCGGGTTGGATTGGGGTGGCTTGGTGGGCGGTGAACCACGAGCTGCGCAGGCGCGCGCCGCTGCGCAGAGCGAACGCAGCTGCGCGCAGACGTGCCGCGGAGAACAGCCGCGCAGGTGCGGGCGGGAGCGCCAGGCGCGGCGTACGACGGGCCCAGAGGCAAACCAGAAGCAAGGCCGCCGCTCTGGAGGTGCCCTCCTCCACTAGGGCGAGACCTCTCTTCCGTGCACTCAGAGGAGCAAGCAATGACGTAAACATGAACTGTTGGAGATCCGTGCGGATTCTTTTCGGATCGGCGCTGGACCCCCTACCTGGCGCGCTGAGCGCGCCAAGGGCGGCGCCGGAGGCGTCGCCAGGAGGCCCCAGCGCCGATCCAAAAGAGCCGCGCGGACCTCCGAAAGTTTACCGTTGTTTTCATGGTTTGTTCCCCGACTCCTGGAGGGCTTCTGTCTGAGCCTGCGGGTGCGCTGATGGCGGGGGCCGATGCGGGGGGACGCCAGCGCACCAGCGCCAGACCAAGATGGGCACGTGTGCCCTCATGCCCAACTTGTCTGCTCGGTTTGCATATGGCTTGTCTATAGCTTGCTTGAACCGTGCATCGAGCTTTCTAGCTTGCCCTCCGTTTGCGTAGGGGCCTCAGTCCAGATCAGGAATTATGAATTGAGAAACTGTGGATTGATTTACTCGTAGCCGTGTCAAGTCCGCCCCGTGGCAAGAATAGCACCGCAGGAGGGGGCACCCACGATTCGACACGGTGTCTTCGCGTGTGCCAGCGACGACGACAAGCGCCCTCCGAACGAAGGAAAAAATCGCACGATCGCGCGGGGCGGTCCGAGGGTGTACTGCTCGATGGCCGCCGGAAAGTTGCCAGCCTTCAGGAGCGCGTTGCCCTCCTCCTTGGCGGCCAGAGCCTCGCGAGATCGCGCGAGGCGGTCAAGACAAGCCTCACAGGGGGACAAGAGAAGGGTAACCGACGTGAGGACTGTACCAAAAAAGGCTCCAGAAAATGCACGGAAGATGATTCGCACAGGTGCTGCGCACAGAGTGTATCCCAAGACTCCCCCAGGAGACTACATTGGAAGCCACCTGGGCTCGGGCCTGCCCCCGCGGAGGCCTACTGCTTCCCTCCCCACTGGTTCCTCCCCGCCCCTCGCTCCCCCCTGCCTCGAACCGTCGCAGGGGTGACCTGTGGTGCTGGCCCCAAGAGGGGTTGGGTAACATTCTTGGGGATTGAGCTCGACCTCGCGTCGGCGCCCGCAGAGTGGTGGCGCTCGCATCTGAACGCGCCAGGGTTTGGGCCCCTCTCGCAATCGGTCGCAACGCATGCGCGGCGCATCCTACAGCGCGCATTGAATTCCCAAGGGCGGGCCGGTCGACCGGGCGGCGCGTTGTCCGTCCCAAGACGGGTTCCGAATCCCAGTCCAAAATGTCAAATCGTCCCGCTCGAGTATCTTTGAACTTGTTTGGATATCTTCCGATATTTTTCAATATCTGTCCGAATCGATGGGATTCTTGAGTATGGAAGCGTACCCGAAGAAAACCAAACATATTGAGGGCCCCGGAAGGGGCAGTTCGGGCCACGACGCCAGACCTGGCCAGACGTCATCGCGACGCGGCCCAGCAGTGCCAGACCTCAGCGTGGTGGCCCCCGACAGCGCTTGCCTTTCGCAGTTGGAACGTTCGAA
The DNA here is from genome assembly GCA_963575745.1 of Prorocentrum cordatum. Taxonomy (NCBI): domain Eukaryota; class Dinophyceae; order Prorocentrales; family Prorocentraceae; genus Prorocentrum; species Prorocentrum cordatum. The sequence goes on from CAUYUJ010002670.1 coordinate 483,440, forward strand.
TCGAATTCTAGGAATTCCGCGGTTGCCCGCTGGCGGTAAGGATTTTTTGAAGTGCGTCCCGCCGATCTTTTAAGCGGCGCGACAGCAGCGGTTTGCGCGGTTGCGATGGGCCCCCGCGGGCGCCAGTGAAGCCGCGCACCACAGGTCACTCTAGTCAAGGAGCGTCCTCGCGTGTGGTCGATCTCCCCTCCCCTCCTTCCTCCTCGCCCTCCGCTCCCACATTTCTTCCCCTGCTCCCCCCCCCTGCCCTATTTCCACCCGCCCTTGCTCCCGTCTGCTCCTCCGAACGAAGCAATCAATCCTGACCAACACCAGGAAATACATTTCGAGCGCGCTGGAGTGGGGGCTGGTATTCGCCACGCCGCAGCCCGTTTGACGATGCCATGTCGGCAAATGTGCCACCGCGCCAACGTTCATCTGATCGCGAAGCATCCCGACCAGACACCAGCATCGCACATAAGGAAGCGTTGGAAGACGGCTAGCGCAAGCCAGAAAAAGGATCTGAGGCATGCGCGCGGCAACGTTCTGATTTTGCGAACACAAACTAACGGGCACGATTGCGAATGGTGCGTACATGTCAGCAACAAGCTCTTCGCCAGCACCGCGGCAAACAAAGCAATGGCCCGGGGACGTCCCCAACCCTTTGTGCGCATTCGGCGACGATACCCAGTATCGCCCATTACAAAAGTACGTCGTCACGAAAACACGCAGAGAGGTCATGGAAGAAAGGACAGGCAGTGCGGCGCGCTCGGGGCTGCTGAGGAATGGATGAGACATGGACGCAGGCCAGCGCCACGGCGGCGTGCGCTATGTGACTGGACAGCGCCGCGCGCTGCGCGAGCGCTCGCCATTTACCAGTAACAACAACCAGCAGCCAGTTTCAAGCTTCGGAGCAGTACATGACAAAACAAAAACGACGCGTGTGCCAGATCGCAGCGGCGCCGCGCACCGGCCGCGGACGCAAAACTTCTCCACTGCAGTAGCAAGTGTACCGGAAACGCGCCTGTAAGCGCTGGCAGGAGCCGTTTTCGCTCGTGCAGGAACTTGGCGAGGCCGAGCTCGTGCGCCAGCTTGGCGGCCTATTTCCCGCAGCGCTCCGCGCGAGTGCCGCCGAGACCCTGGAGGCGTGCGGCCAGGTCTGCCAGCGGCCCTCGAGACAGAAAGTCCTGGCCTGGATCGCGGATCATTAGCAGTTTGTCCGACGTCGTCGCCACTAGAGAGCATGGCGTACAAATGGAGCCAGAACCCGCCCATATTGTCCGCATCCTTTTACCAACGTCGACGATGACGCCCTCGCGCGCGGCCCGGCCCTGGCGGGCCGTCGATGCGAGCACCCTGGCACGGGGGATCTGCAGGTCCGCGCGCGTCGCCGTGCGCCTGCGGAAGTCAAAGGGGCCGACGTCTGCTGCTCAATGAACACCAGCCGCTCCGCGTCCGAAGCGTCGATCCCGACTGCGCGCTCTGCCAGCCGGTCTTGGAATGGCGCGGCCTTGCGCGTGTCCGCGCGTGCCCCTGCGCCGAGGGGCAAGCGGCGCCGGCACGCGGGGCGGATCTCGGCCCACGCGGAATCATCTTCGTTCTCGTCTCGACGTCTGATGGCCGCGCGCACGATCTCGGAATCCACGTCTTTGATCAACTTTCGCTTGGGGCCCAGGTGCTCCAACAATCGAACCCGCGTGCCCCAACGCAGCGGAAACATTCCGCGCGCGCCGCCGGTCATGTCCGGGATGCGCGGGGCGCGGGTCCTTGAAGCGGTTGGCGGCCTGGAGCTCGAAGCAGCGGGGCGTGTTGCACAAGGGGTTCATGACCTGCTGGTGCTCGACGCGGATGACCTTTCCTTCGCGCTGTCGGCGGCCGCCAGATGCCGCAGGTCCGACAGCAAGGACCAGGGACCTCCCAGACCCCGCGTGTTTCAGGTGCAGGAAATCCCCGAGGTAGATGGCGATGGGGACGCCGCCAAACTCGCAGAGCAGGATTGCTTCTGGTAGTCGGCCTCCTTCAGATTGCGCTGGGCGCGCCTAGCCTGGGAGGCGCGGTACGGGGGCATGGCGTAGAGATTCGGCGACGCCGTGCTCACCCCCTCGATCGCGAACAGTCTCCGGTCACCCCAGATGTTCTCAAGACGAACGCGCATATCGGCATCGGGTACCATCTCTCTCTTCTGGTGCTCCCCGATGCCCCTCTGCGCCGCCTGGTGGCGCGCGGTCGCCGCGTGGGTTTCTGCGGAGATGCTCTCGGCCTGGGACCATCTGGCACAGGCGATCAGCGTGGAGGAGACCCCGAGCTGGAGGTCCACCGCCAGTAGCACGACCTCCTGCGCGTTCGCCGTCTTGCCGGAGCCCCCCCTGGCCCATGGGCAGCATCTGGATGGTCCGGCGGTGATCCCTCGGGGTCTCCCGTTGCTCGTCGTCCCGCGCGGGTTGCGAGCGTTCGCGCGCGGGGTCTGGTCCCTCTTCCAAGTGCGGGGTGCTCTTTTCCTGGCGACCGGGCCCAAGGGCCCGCCCTCGAATCTCTGCGCGGACTGGGCCACGTAATCGCTCGGACGGCGCCGAGGATCGCTGGGCGCAACAAAACGCCTGCGGCTCGGGGCGGCGCGACGTCTGGCTCCAGCGGCGGCATGGCGAGGTCCGAGGCTGGATCTGTATAGTTACAACCCCACTCAGCTGGGCCTCCCAGGAGCCACGAAGGCGGCGACAATTGCGCAATTCGCAGCCAACCAGGGGGCCGCGAGGTCTCGGCAGAAACTGCTTGCAACTCCACTCTGCTGGAGCTCCCAGGAGCCCACGAAAGAGGCGACACTTGCGCACTTCGCAGCCCGCCAGGGGCCGCGAGGTCTCGGCGGAATATGTTTGTAACTCCGCTGCGCTGGACCTCCCAGGAGCCCACGAAAGAGGCGGCGACAATTGAGCTCTTCGCAACCCACCAGGGAGCCCCGAGGTCTAGGCTGGATCTGTTTGCAGCTCCACTCCGCCAGACCTCCAAGGTGCCCACGAAAGTGGCGACAGTTGCACACTTCGCAGCCCACCAGGGAGCCGCGAGGTCTAGGCTGGATCTGTTTGCAACTTTACTCCACTGGACCTCCCAGGAGACCATGAAAATGACGACAATTGCGCACTTCGCAGCCCAACAGGAAGCCGCGAGGTCTCGGCTGGATCTAGCCATCCCGCTGGACCTCCCAGGAGCCCACGGAAATGGCGACAATTGCGCACTGCGCAACTCACCAGGAAGCCGCGAGGCCTCGGCTGGATCTGTTTGCAACTTCACTCCGCTGGACCTCCCAGGAGCCCACGAAAGCGTCGACAATGAAACACTTCCCAACCCACCAGGGAGCCGCGAGGTCTCGGCTGGATCTGTTCAGCTTCACTCCGCTGGACCTCTCAGGAGCCCACGACAGAGGCGGCGACAATTGAGCACTTCCCAACCCACCAGGGAGCCGCGAGGTCTCGGCTGGAGATCTTTGCAGCTCCACTCCGCTGGACCTCCAAGGAGCCCACGAACGTCGCGACAATTGAGCACTTCGCTGCCCACCAGGGACCGCGAGGTCTCGGGAGCTGCTTGCAGCTCCACTCCGCTGGACCTCCCAGGAGCCCACGAAACTGGCGACGGGTTCGCAGATCGCAGCCCCCGCAGAAGGGCAAGAGCTAGGAGAGATGAGGAGGAGGAGGAGGAGGAGGAGGAGGAGGAGGAGGAACAAGGAGAAGGAGGAGAAGGAGGAGGAGGAGGAGGAGGGGAAGGAGGCGGAGGAGGAGGAGGAGGAGCAGGAGCAGGAACAGGAGGACGAGGAGGAGGAGGAGGAGAAAGAGAGGGAGTGGAGACCACAGTGATCCCTTCAAAACGCGAGCCCAGCCGCTGGAGGGTTGGTAAGAACTCGCAGCGCGCACCAATCGTTGCCTAGGCGATGTAGATCACGAGAAACACCACGGCGAACCCCACGCGCCAGAAAACCCCAAACGAACGCGAGCCATTGGAGACGCGAACCAAGTGAAAGTCCATGAACTGGATCCTGAGACAGCTGGCCGGTTGCGCCGTGCATACACGCTCCTGCGAACGCCCCCTTTCGGGAAATGCGCGCCCCAGCATTGCCCGCGAAACCAACGCAACGCCACCTCCGCGCGTGGCGCGCTTTCGACGCGGCATTACCCGTGGAATCCCACCAGCTTTTTGGGGGCATGCGGTGCGGCGACTTTGTTAGTCCAGTCACAGTTGCCCCCTTGGTCGTCTGGGCTTGGGCAGGGCGGGGCGCAAGCGGCGAAGACGTCAAAGGTTGCCCAAGATGACTCCAAGGTGGTTCCAACAAAAAGCCGTGGGTATCTCAAGACGGCTTGCAGGATAGCTTGAAGCTGTTTAAAACGACCCCCCAGTAATTACCGACCAGGCCCCGCGACCATCTCAAAACTGCTCCAAGTCGCCACGGGTTTCTCAATACTGCCCCATGACAGGCCAAATAAATTTCGCCAACCTGAATTGTCGGGGGTTGCTAAAGGTGCCCCGAGCCCAAGGTGCCCCCAGCTTTTCGCTCGATGTTGGAGCTCCTGAGGCCCTCTGGGTCTCGTGGGGGGTGCTCTGGAGGCCATGGGGGCCTTCTTGGGGATCCTGGGGGTACCTTTGGCCAGTGGAACCTTTTACCAACACCCGAAACTGTCGCAATGACGTCCGTTTTCTCGACGTGCCCGGCCACGGAGTTGTCCGGACTGCCCCACGGGACGACCGCCCCCCTGGGACGACGATGGTTCCGGACTCCTCCTCCACCCCTCCGCGTGCCCCCCCGAGGAAGAGGCGGAGGAGGAGGAGGAGGAGGACGAGGAGGAGGGGGACGACGAGGATGAGGAAGAGGAGGAGGAGGAGGAGAACGAGGAGGAGGACGAGGAGGAGGGGAAGGACAAGAAGGAGGAGGAGGAGGAGGAGGAGGAGGAGGAACCTACAGACACGGATTATCACACACTGGGCGGGGAGCGCGTGCTTCCTCCCCCACGATAGGGCTCCCTCCCACTCGGCCCCAGACACGGATCATCACATACTGGGCGGGGCGCGTGCTTCCTCTTCCACAATTCGATTCTTTCTCATTCGGCCCGCAAGCGCGGATGACCACATACTGGGGGCGCGCGCATCCCTCCCCCGTAGTATCACACACGGATTATCACACTGGGCGGGGGCGCGTGCTTCCTCGCCACAATCGGATTCTTCCGCATTCGGCCCACGTACGGATGATCACATACTGGGCGGGGACTCGGCTTCTCTCCCCCCAGAATACCTCTTCGTTCGGCCCACAAACACGGATCGACATACTGGGCGAGGGGCGCGCGCTCCCCCCCCCCCGAGTCGAACTCTTTCTCAGTCGGCCCACATGCACGGGGTATTCCATACCTCTTCCTCCTCCTCCTTCCCCCCCCTCCTCCCTCCCCCCCCTCGGGTTTCCACCGCGGGTGTGCCACTGCGGAGGGAGGGGTGCAAGGGTGAGGGGGGAGGGAGGGAAGGAGGGAGAAAGGGGTTAGGAAGGAACGAGTAAGGATAGGGGGGCGGAGAGGGAGGGGGGAAGGAAGGAGGGGGGGCGGAGGGGGGGCCGCAATATGCCAGGAAGGGCTCCCGCGGGGAAAAGCCGAGGGAGCCCCCGAAGACGCACCCCATGCCCCGTCACATCTCCGGCGAGACCTAGCGACTGGGGGACGGGCCGCTTCAGGGCTTGTCGAATCAGCACGCGAAGCCTGCAGCGGCCCTGCACACTCAGAGGCTTATCTTCCCACTGCTGTCCCGCGAAGGACACGACTGGCCGGCTTCAGGTTCCGGGTGGCCTCGAGGACGCCGGCGAGGGGGAGGTCCACACTGTACTTCTGCCTGCGTCCGCCGACCTTCCACCAGCGGCACCGCCCGCGCTTTACTCCCACAGGCTTCCGAGGGCCTTTCCGCTGGCTTCGGCCGAACTCCAGGAAGCCCCCTTGCCTTAGCTATCCAAATGAAGGAGTAGGAGGAGGATCGAAGTGGACCGAACACAGATCACTGATGCTGCAACACCAACACCCACGTCCAGGGTGCCGAGAAAACATGGTTTTAGGAATGCGAGGCATTCGGTTAAAACGGTTCATTGAAAGTTTTTCAAGAAGTTGGCAGGAACGATTGGTCCTGGTCAGGGGTTGAGGTTTCCCTCCTCCTCCTCTTCCTCCTCCTCCTCCTCGTCCTCCTGCTCCTGTCGAACAGAGGTGGCTGTCTCGGGCATGTCGACCACACGTACCGTCCACCATTACACGGTGCCTTCAACGGTCCCCGCACAGGCTCTGGGACCACAAGGGTTGCCACCCCAATCTTCACGAGCACCGCTTCAGGATGGGAGAGCCCATGTACCCCATCCGACTGACAGGGTCATGCCTACCCTCAAGGGCATCAGCGCTACACTACGATCCTCCTCCTCCTCCTCCTCCTCCTCTTCCTCCTCCTCTTCCTCCTCCTCCTCCTCCTCCTCTTCTCTTCTTGCGAGAGCGACCCGTGCCCGACTTCGGCCGTTCAACCAGCTGGAGAGGCACCGTGGGCCCCGCCTCTTCCCCCGAGCTCCCGATTGGCATCTCCCTCGGGCCGATCGCTGCGACGACGACGACGGCGGCGGACGAGGAGGCAACGAAAGACTTAACGACGACGTCGACGTCGACGTCGACGACGACGTCGACGTCGAAACGACGATCGACCGATGTTCGTAGTACCGATGACAGACCGACGGCGTTTATGACAACCAACGACAACAAAAAACAACAATCGTGTTACCCTCATGCGCGATGTTTCCACACGAAGCATGCGTCCATCATGATAACCATCCACACAATGGGGGACTCTTGTTCTATAGCGGGGTCCGTGATTCCCATTCCCAGATCTCCCGCTCAATGAGGTCTTGCGGACACCTCCTCCGAGGAATGTCAACATATCCCACCTCGAAAACACATGCCCACGCCTTGCTGCGCCGATGCGAGACCGCCACTGGAACACCAGCGAAGGGTGAAGCACAAGGCAGTATCGAACGACAGGGTTGCCTTGGTGGGGATGGGGGCTGTCGGCGGTGAGGCAAGGACCTGGCCCTGAATAGAAAAGGAGGAAGTCTCGAGCAAGGCTGCTGTTGTTGCTGGGATTCGCACCGATGCTGAGGAGAAAAGGGCGCTAGTCCAGCGTGAAACAAAACGGCGTCGGGAACGCTGGTTTTGTTGGGACGGCGGTTTTCGGCGGCGAGGAGGAACACCGCCTTGAGTAAGAATGGGGGAAGCATCGAACGGGAGCTGTGGTTTTGTCGGGACGGGGGCTGTCGGCGGCGAGGAACAGCACCGCCCTGAGGAAAAAGAAAAGGCATCTCGAGCGGGAACGTTGTTCTTGCTGGGAACGGCGCCGGATCAAATGAGAATGGGGCGCCATTCTAGCGTAAAACGGAAGGAAGTCTCTGGCGGGACAGCTGGTTTTGTCGGGGCGGCGGTTTTCGGCGGCGAGGAGGAGCACCGCCTTGAGTAAAAAAGGGGACGCCTCGAGCGTCAGCCGTGGCTTTGTCGGGACGGGGGTTGTCGGCGGCGAGGAACAGCACCGCTTTCAGGAAAAAAAGAGGCGGCCTCGAGCGGGAGCGCTGTTGTTGCTGGGAGCGGCGCCAGTTCAAAAGAGAATTGGGCGCCAGTCCAGCGTAAAACGGAAGGAAGTCTCGGACGGGAGCGCTGGTTTTGTCGGGGGGGCGGTTTTCGGCGGCGAGAGGCGCACCGCCCTGAGCAAAGAAAGGGGGACGCCTCGAGCGGGAGCGTTGTTTTTGCTGGGGGCGGCGCCGATGTCAGAAAGACTAGCGCGCCAGTCGAAGGCAAACTGGGAGGACGTCTCGAGCGGGAACGCTGGTTTTGTTTGGACGGCGGCTTTCGGCGGCGAGCCAAAACACCAGCCCTGAGCAAAAAAGGAGGACGTTTCGAGCAGGGGCGTTGTTTTTGTCGGGGGGCCGGTATTGGCGGTCCCCCAAACCGCTCGAGCGTGAGCCTCATTTTCAATGAAGACGTAACCGGCGCCTCGGCGAGAGTGCCAGAACGCCTTTAAGGGGTCCAACAATAATAATTACTTAGTAATTAGCACTCAACAACAACAGCAATCATTTCAAGACTGTTCGCTCTTATCTGCTCGTGTTTCAGTCAATATGCACATCCCAAGCCCTGGACGCCCGCCCTCTTCGTTTTCGATCGTGCCCCCTTCCGGGGGGCATATTCATTCCTTGTCGCGCGCGGTCGGTGAAGCCCCTGAGAACGAAAGGCAACAGATGACGGGGGATAATGAGGACGAAGGGATCGGAGGACGGGAAGGGAGGGGCAAGAAGGAGGGGGGACGATGATTTGCGCTGCGAGTGGCGATTCAGCTTGCGCCATGGCTTGCGCCAGCCACTCCAACACAAGTTAAACATAAGTTTCGCCATGGGTCGCGCCATAAACAGAGCCACGCACAGCCCCCTTGAAAGAACGCATCGTGGATACCCCCGCGGGGGGACGTACAGCTGCGAACCGATGTCAGAAACAATTTCGTGGAACCCTGAAAAGAAGCAAGATGTTGGGAGAGCAGGGCGGAAGAATAGCGAAAACTGCAACCGCGTCGACAGGGGCGCGGGGATGTGGAGTGGATTGGGATGGAGTAGACACGAGTAGGGTCTCAAGATGAGCAGCGGCAAAGAGTGGAGAAGAGGAGCCGGGAGGAGTGCGGAGGAGCGGGGGGTGGAGGAGGGGCTGGGAATAATTTTGGCGAAATGCGGAATGCGAGCGGGAAGGGGTGGAGATTGTTGGGGCGGGATGGGGCGGCCTGGGGAGGAGTGGGCGGGATGCCATGAACTGAGGAGTAGCACAATTGAGTACGAACGACGCGAAAATGAAGATTAAGGGAAAGAATCGAAAAGACTGGGAAACATTGTTGAAAAGTGAAGGCAGGTGGATGCGAGCGGAAACCGGTGCGGAAACAAGGCGCGGGGGGATTGGAAAACACCCGAAGGCCTCCTATGACCTCTGCGGGGCCTCGGAGTGGCCCCGATGACCACCGAGCAGTTCCAGAGGACGCCCTGGGGGCCTCGTCGAGGGAGTCCTTCATTCGAAGCCTGCAAAAGAACCTGGGCCAGTGGAACACGCGCCCCAAAGGCTGGCAAACCGGGCCCCGGCAAGCGGCGGCCGCGATCCGGGCAACTGCATCCGGCAAGCGGCGGCCGCGATCCAGGTAAATTGTAAGGAAGTATCAGGCGGGAGCCGCGATCCGGTGGTAAATTGCAAGGAAGTCCCAAGCGAGAGCGCGATTCTTCAATAAATTGTAAAAGAAATATCAGGCGGGAGCCGTTGTTGTTGTAAACCGGGGCCAACGACACAGTTTGACCTTCAAGACTTTCCCCGATAAAAAACAAGGTGTGAGCCCCGGGAAAGGCACTGCAATCGAAAAAAAAAAACAATGTGCACCGGACGGGGGGGATCAACAATAATTATTCTTCAAAAATGAAAGTGCAACAACAACAAAAACAACAACATCATCAACAACAACATAACAACATAACAACATATCAACATAACAACAACAACAACATCATCATCATCATCATCATCATCATCATCATCATCATCATCATCATCAACAACAACAACAACAACAACAACAACAACAACAACAACAACAACAACAACAACAACAACAACAACAACAACAACAACAACAACAACAACAACAACAATAACAACAACGACGACGACGACTGCAACATCAACAACAACAACAACGACGACGACGACGACGACGACGACTGCGAAAGCAACGACCGACCAACCGACAACCGACTGACGATTCCGACCTTCGACGAAGACCCGCGACCGACGCCGACGACCAGGGCCGTTCCGGCGCGCCGCAGCGCGCCCGCCGCCCAGTCCGGCTCGGAACCCTCGCCGCGGGCCCGGACGCGGCCTCCTCGCGGGGCTGCGGGGCTGCGGGGGCGGGGACGGAGGCCCCCCAGAAGGGGAGTTCCAGCAGATGGGGTCCGAGGGCCGAGCCGCATCGCCGATGCATTGCGGATGCATCGGCCAGGCATCCGCGACATCGGCGGTGCATCGGCGCCGTCGGCGCGGGCTCCACGTCAAGCCGCATCGCCGCCGCATCCGCGATGCGGCGCGACCCTCCGACCCCGTCAACCCGGACCCCAACGGCTAGAGGGGCGCGGCGGGGTCTGGAAGAAGCGGGCCGACCGCCAGGATCTGTATTTCGGCCACTCGGAGAGGGGGGTGGGGGGAGGGGGCAGGGCTTTTAGAAGCACCCCTGCTTCTTAGAAAACGCGGGCCTTATCTATAGATGTAAGGCCGGCGCCTTCTAAGAAGCAGCCTCCTTCTAAGAAGCCCTCCCCCTTCCCTCCCCCCCCCTTGTGCGCACCGCCAAATATGTATCGTTTGCGCGTCCTCCACGGGGGAGGGCAGGCGGTACGGGGCGGAGAGTACCCCGAGCCGAGGCTGGAAAAGCGCCGAGAGCCGACGAACACGTCCGAGACACCTCGCACCCTTCACGCCCGACCCCCTCTCTGGGCCGGCCACCCCAGGAAGGCGAGGGCGCCGTCACTTGGCGGCGCGCACAAGGGGGTGGAAGGAGGGGGGTTCTTAGAATAAGGCTGCTTCTTAGAAGGCGCCGGCCTGACATCTACAGATAAGGCCCGCGCCTTCGAAGAAGCAGGGGTGCTTCTAAGAAGCTCCCCCCCTCACCCCACCCCCCTCTGCGCGTGGCCGAAATATGGGGCGGAGAGCACCCCGAGCCGAGACGCCTCGCACCCACCACGCCCGACCCCCCTCCCTCTCTGGGCCTCGGCAGCCACCCCAGGTGGTACGGCAGCGACTTGCTGGTTTGGGTGGGATAAGGCATTTCAGCCTGGTACCCGACATGGTGTGGTTTCAGAGTGGTCCCCAGCTTGGGGCTTGGGGGCTCTACTATGTTCCAGCACGAGCCACTCGCACGTGGCCTCGGCCGGGCACGTTTTGGAGGCGCGAGCAAACATCGTAAGTGCGCATTCGCACTGATCCGAAGAGCGCCCTCGCCCTCCTGGGGTCCCCAGTAGGGAGGGGGCGCCGTCCGCCCCCCAGCGAGGCCCGAGGCTCGGCGGGAGCCGACGAACACGTCCGAGACACCCCGCACCCCTCACGTCCGACCCAACTCTCTGGGCCTCGGCGGCCACCCCAGGAGGGCGAGGGCGCCGTCACTTGGCGGCACGCACAAGGGCAGGGGCACGGCGCGCCGGGCACGCCGGGCGACAGCGCCTGACCCGCCACGGCCTCATGCATCGCAAGATCACCCGACTGGCAGGGGCTGCCAGGCGATGCCGCCTCACTGGTAGGCTGGCCGAGCTGGGTGGGCAAGCGGCAGGAGGCTACAGGCACCAGATCCACGGCGTCTTCGGCACCCGGATGCAGCTGTTCCGACGCCGTCTCGGGGGCGCGCTGGGGCCGCGCACGCCAGGGAGCTGCCTCACCACTCTGCTGGACCTGAAGGCTGGCGGCCGAGACCCAGCCAGAAGGTTTCCCAAGGAGGCCATCCACCAGTGGCTGACGACGTGGATCCACGCAGGACCCATGCAGAAGACGATCCAACACACATGGCGCCAAGTTGTCCAACACTTCCGCCAACTCCCCGCTGGCCAACGGGTCCAGACTGTACCTCATGGAGACTGGATGGAACCCGCGGGAGCCCAATGCGTAGGACCTCCCCACTCAGCCAAGCATCGACGTGCAGGACACCTGGGAGTTGGATCCGACAGGACTCACAGGTAACCCAGCCGTCGACATGCACGACCTCGACGGCAGCATCCAGGCACGATACTGGAAGCAGGTCAGCGAGCACTACGGCGGGTCGGGGATGGCGGAGGGAATCGACAACATATCATGCCGAGATTTACCTGGGCATCTCGAGAAGATGCCGAATGGGAATAGGCTCTCGACGTTGATGGTGACCGTCGCAGCTGGTGCAACATGGCCGAAAGGCAGAGTCCAGGACCAGATCAGCGCAGTCCCAACCTCAGACGGGCTCTGCCCACGATGCGAACAACACAACAAAACAGCGCTCCACCGTGCCTGAGAGTGCCAGGGACGGAAGACCAGCCTGATCTACGACGCCAGAGACAGCATGATCGGGGTTGCCACCACGCAGCAGGACATGTACACGTGCTTCTGGACCAGAGGCCTCATATTCCAGTCTTGGACGTGGGCCCCGCCACCAGCGGCCCACGAGGACTGGACCACTTACGGCGTCGACGACGACCACTACCTGGACGGGTGTTTCGGTGTCGGCCTCCCAAGGCAACCGCTGCACATCTTCGGCGATGCCAGCGGAGGAGCCGACACGGCGCACTCGACCCTACGACGCGTGGGAGTAACCATCGCGAGCTTCCACGACCTCAACCGTGGCGGCATGGAGCTCCAAAGGGCACCGCCAGACGGTGGTCAGAGGAGAGTTGCTGGCGCTCCTCATGGCCCTGCGAGCGCCGAAGGGCGAGATCCTATACATCACGGATTGTGAGGGAGTCGATCTCAACTACCACAACGGGCACCCCCAGCACCCAGAGGGAGAGGATGCGGACCTATGGCATTGCGTGGGTCAACAGCTCAGAGACAGGCCTACCGATGTTGCCGTACTCCTTGTCGGATCTCATCAGACCGCCGAAGACATCGTCCACGGACGAGCATTGGGGCCACTTGTATACGGCAACAGAGTTGTGGACGAGATCGCAGCGGTGGCCGCCAAGGATCATCAAATACCAAATAAAGTCCGCCATAATATTGCGTTGGTCAAGAATAAAACATACGATTCGCATGCGCCTCCTGAGAGCCACCGTAGAGGCCCTCGAGCACGAGCGTCTCCAGAGGACCCTTGAATGCGAGAGCCGTACGAGTACAGACAGACCCAGACGGGTCAAGGCCCCGAAGGCACATGCCCCAGCCCCGTCTCTGTGTACTGCCTTTAGTTCCTCCCACCAGCTCGACGACACGGGTCGAAGATGTAGAGTGTGTAGGGGATCTGCCAATGCAGCCAAACGTATACAATGGTATAACACAGAGTGTTTCAAGCTAGTAAGCTTAGATGGCACTTATATGAGGCCTCCCCTGGGTAAGTAAATACATGTAGCAAGGGGTAGCATTCACATAACCAGTCAAGCTAAGTTCCACGCTGGGCTGAAACATTGATTTTATTCCGTGTGCGGAATATACGCCTCCCAACACATTAGAAAGCTAGCCGTCACATGTAACACACCCACCACCACTGGGCGGGAATATTTGCGTCGAATTACATTGGAGTCCTGGCCCAAAGCGCTCAGCAAAACTGAGCCGATCCAGCGAGGGGGGAAGCAACAGGCACCTCAATAGGTGCCAGCGTATTCCCATCATCATATCGCTACGCGATCCGGCAGAGTCTCCAGAGTCTCCTCCTCCTCCTCTTCCTCCTCCTCCTCCTCATGGCCGCCTCGCCTCGACCCTCAACCCCTCAACCCTTCGGGTCGGCCTGGCCCGCTGGCCCTTTTCCGGCCCCTGCCACGAAGGAGGCGACTCCCCGGGGAGAATTTTTCAGCCCAGATCAGTGTGCTAACGGCCCCGGGAACCGAGATCGAGCCCCAGAATTGAGAAACAAAACGCACAAAGCACGTCGTCGGAGATCAGGGATTGATTCGTGGCGACTTCCATGTCGCCGTCCCCCCCAAAACTCTTTCCTCCATTTCCACCCATGGGTGCGATTCCCCCCGTCCCTCCCTGGATGCGCTCTTGCCACAATCCCACCAGCCCTCTGGGCGCTGGTGGTCTAGAGCGATTCCTCTTCCGACCCCTTTCTTCCCGTTCGGGGATGGGCTTATCACTGTTCCGTATTAATATACACCCTCTCCCCCAGGCGACTGGGAGCCAACCAAGAACAATGCGGGCACCCCCCACCATCCCTCGTAAAAAACAATACAACACACACTCTGCCTCCAAATTCGGAGCATGCGCAGCGAACCCGATGCGGCCTCCCCCACCACCACTGCCAATAAACAATACAAAGTACACTTGGCGGCGGCGGCGGCTGCGGTTGGGGCAGCGGTTGCGGCGGCTGCGGCGGTGGCGGCGGCGGTGGCGGCGGCGGCGGCGGGGGCGGGGGCGGCGGCGGCGGCTGCGGTGGTGGCTGCGGCGGCAGCGGTGGCGGCAGCGGCTGCGGCGGCAGCGGCTGCGGCGGCGGCGACTCGGCGCGGGGGCGGCGGCGGCGCGGCGGCGGCGGGCGGGGCGGACAGCGGCGGCGGCGCGGCGGCGGCGGCGGCGGCGGGCGGCGGCGGCGGCGGCAGAGGTGGCGGCGGCGGCGGCGGATTCGCCCCTAGTAGCTGCCCATCCAAAAAACGACTGCTGAATATGCTGAAGATCGGGCCAGGCTCGGGTGCTACGTATGTGTTGGGAGGGCGGGTGGGCGTGAGCGAGACGGCTTGCAGGCGGGGAGGGCGTCTTTACCACTGTTCCCTATTAATAAACACCCCCTTCCCCCAGGCGACTGGGGGCCAACCCGGGTCCATGCCGACACCCCCCCCCCACCATCCCTTGTTAAAAATTGTCCCCGCAAAGCAACCTAACAGCGATGTGTAGAAGCATCTCTGAAAGCATTCCCCTTAAGATTCAGATGAAAATCCGGTTGTAGAATTCTGCTGTTCTCGCAGTCGTAGTCGCATTCGCGATGACAGTCGCAGCGCCAACGGCAGTCGCAGTCACAGCCTCAACCTCAGCCTGCCTCAGCCTCAGCCTCAGTCTGCCTTCGGCCTCGGCCTCAGCCTCAGCCTGCCTCAGCCTGCCTCAGCCTCAGCCTCAGCCTCAGCCTGCCTCAGCATCAGCCTGCCTCAGCCTCAGCCTCAGCCTGCCTCAGCCTCGGCCTCAGTCTGCTTCAGCCTCAGCCTCAGTCTGCCTTCAGCCTCGGCCTCAGCCTCAGCCTGCCTCCTGCCTCGACCGCAGCATCAGCCTGCCTCAGCATTCAAAATGTGGCCCAGGAAAGGGAGTTCTGGGAAGTCGAAGAGCACGAAGTTGCCTACAGTTGGCTACGGGCATTCAAAATGTGGCCCGGGAATGGAGTTCTGGGAACTCGAAGAGCACGAAGTGGCCTAGAGTTGGCTCCGGGCATTCAAAATGTGGCCCGGGAATGGAGTTCTGGGAACTCGAAGAGCACGAAGTGGCCTACAGTTGGCTCCGGGCATTCAAAATGTGGCCCGGGAATGGAGTTCTGGGAACTCGAAGACCACGAAGTGGCCTACAGTTGGCTCCGGGCATTCAAAATGTGGCCCGGGAATGGAGTTCTGGGAAGTCGAAGAGCACGAAGTGGCCTACAGTTGGCTCCGGGCATTCAGACTGTGGCCCGGGAATGGAGTTCTGGGAGGTCGAAGAGCACGAAGTGTGCGACTGTTAGCTTAAAACGACTTCTGCGGCACCCTGTCCGGCACCCGCCCAGACCCCCCTGTGGAGTCATCTGCTGCTCTCTTTTTAGCCCATTAGAAACCTATCAGTCTTCGCTGTTAGGTAATTATCCCGGCAAAGCAACCTAACAGCGATGTGTAGAAGCATAGCTGGAAACATTGCCTGTGGTATTCATGTAAGAGTGCTGTTGTAGAATTCTGGTGTTCTCGCAGTCGCATTCGGATTCGCAGTGGCAGTCGCAGTGGCAACATCAGCGGCAGTCGCAGTGGCACTGCCAGTAGTTGCGGTAGCAATAGCTACACTTGCTGCATGAACTCCTCGGTCTTGTCTCGCTTTTGCTGCATGAGCTCCTCGGTCTTCTGCTTCCGCTTGAGCTCCTCGGTATCCGTCTGCTGATCCGCACAACCCAGGGCCCGCAGTTCATGCAAAATGTCTTCGGGGATGCGGTCGCGATGATCCGAGAAACGTTTGGCCAACTTGTTTTCGGCCCGTTCTTGTTCGGACGTTCCTTTATTTCGTTTCGGTATCCGGCCGAACTGCTTCGCGTGCTCGACGAGCGTTTGCAGAGGACCGCTCAATGCAGCATGTCCTTGCATTAAGGTGCGCAGTAGGCGCTGCGCAGTTCCTTTGAAAGGAAATCTTCGAAAGCAGGGCTGTAGCCAAGAAGGCTACGGGGACGATGATGATGATGATGAAGATGATGAGTCTTGGAAGTCTGGGAAGTGGAAGTGGCACGAAGTGGCCTACAGTTGGCTCCAGGCATTCAAAATGTGGCCCGGGAGTGGAGTTCTGGGAAATTTAAGAGCACGAAGTGGCCTACAATTGGCCCCGGGCATTCAAAATGTGGCCCGGGAATGGTGTTCTGGGAAGTCCATGAGCACGAAGTGGCCTACAGTTGGATCCGGGCATCCAAGTTGTGGCCCGGGAACGGAATTCTGGGAAGTCGAAGAGCACGAAGTGGCCTACAGCCGGCTCCAGGCATCCAAAATGTGGCCCGGGAGTGGAGTTCTGGGAAATCGAAGAGCACGAAGTGGCCTACAGTTGGCTCCGGGCATTCAAAATGTGGCCCGGGAATGGAGTTCGGGGAGGTCGAAGAGCACGAAGTGTGTGACTGTTTGCTAAAAATGAGCCCGGCCATCGCCTGTCCGGCTCCCGCCCAGACCCCCCTGGGGAGTCATCAGATGCTTTCTTTTGACCCCGTTAGAAACCTATCAGTTTTCGCTGTTCGGTAACAGTACAAAACACACTTTGCTTCCAAATTCGGAACATGCGCAGCCAACCCGATGCGGCCCCCCCCACCATCCCTGTCAAACAACAATACAAAGTACACTTGGCGGCGGCGGCGGCGGCTGCGGCGGCTGCGGCGGCAGCGGCGGCGGCGGCGGCGGCGGCGGCTGCGGAGGCGGCGGCGGCGGCGGCGGCGGCGGGGGCGGCTGGGGCTGGGGCTGGGGCTGGGGCTGGGGTTGGGGCTGGGGCTGGGGCTGGGGCGGCGGCGGTGGCGGCAGCGGCTGCGGTTAGGCAGCGGGGGGGGCGGCGGCGGCGGCGGCGGCGGCGGCGGCGGCGGCGGCGGTGGCGGCGGCAGCGGCGACGCGGCGGGGGCGGCGGCGGCGGGCAGCGGCGGCGGCGGCGGCGGCGGCGGAGGCGGCGGCGGCGGCGGCGGCGGCGGCGGCGGATTCGCCCCTAGTAGGTGCCCATCCAAAAACGACTGCTGAATGTGCTGAGGCTCGGGCCAGAATCGGGTGCTACGTATGTGTTGGGAGGGCGGGTGGGTGTGAGCGAGACGGCTTGCGGGCGGGGAGGGGGTAACTTGACCCCTCCCCCTACCCCTTCCCCTGGACCTGGACGGGGCGCCCCGCGAGCGGTCAGGGCGTCCAAAACGGCCTCGGCGACGAAGGCAAAATCATTGGTTCTACGATGTTTTTGGCCCCGTTTTGGCCTTATTGGGGGGCGGCGCTAATTGTGGCCCCCCCCTTTTTTTTTCGGAGAGCTCCCCCAGGAGGCCCCGAAGAGGCCAGTCCTTCCAAAACCTTGGGGAAATCAGTGTTTCTGGTTTTCTCGCCTTTTCGCCGCCGATGGTCATCCGAGGCTACAAAATGGCTCCAAGATCCAAGATGGCCCAAGAGGGCTCCAACAGCGCTCCCAAGGATCCCAAGAGCATCCCAACAGGGCCCCAAGAGGCGCCCAGACGGCCCCAAGAGGCCCCAACAGGCGCCCAAGAGGCCTCCAAGAAACTCCCCAGAGACCCCCAAGAGGCCCCAAGAAGCTCTCCGAGGCACCCAAGACGCTCTAAGAGGCGCCCGGGACCGCCAGGAGGCCCCCAAGACGCTCCAAGAGGCCTCCACTGGGGGACCATTCCTCCGTGTGCTGCCCACTTCCCTGATCGAGGCAACTCCTCTGGGCATCGGTTCTGGATGGGCTGGTGGGGCTACTTTTTTCTCACGCGAGCGACGCAGATGGCTGCGCGCCGTCCAAGGGGTCGACTGCAAGAGTCGAGCACAGGGCAGTAGCCGCCAGCGACACGCGGGAAAATTAACGGCTGGTGGGGCTACGTTTTTAGTCAGTGGCCGCGGGCGAGGGCGCCGGGGGCGAGTGAGGTCAAAGCGGGCTGCGCAGCGACGAATCAAGCGAAGGCAGCGGGGGCGAACTGGTGGGGCTACGCGAAGCGTCTGGAATTTCACTGGGAATCCGGCCGTGGCGGCGAGGAGCCTCCCGGAGCCCTGGGTCTCCCATTCGGCCGTTCGGGACGAGCTGGGCACCCCTGGGCACGCCCTCGGCGAGGGGCCCCTGCTGCAAGGCGCTGCCGAGGGCAGGAAAGACCGCCGAAGGCCCACGAAAACGCCGAAAGGCTCCAAGCTGGGCTTGCTCCGTGCATAGAAGCCTTCTAGATGGGGTCCGAATAGACGGGGTCGGCGAAGCGTCGGCGACGTCGACGATGCATCGGCGCCGCTGGCGCGGAGAACATCGGGCTGTACGTCGAGCCGCATCGCCGAGGCATCGGCGATGCGACGCGATCCTCCGACCCCATCTGCTCCGACCCCATCTAGGAGGCCTAGAGTATTGGTGGCGGCATCCGAACCCTACCCCAACCGACCGTCGATTCTCCTGAATCGACAGGCGGTGATAGGCTTCGGATCTCGCCGCGTGCTCGACGCATTCCGAGCCCTTCCCCCGCGTGGCGACCGAGTTGCCTGAATCGCCGCCGACCGTGGCGACCCCCGACGCGCGCCCCCCCCCCCCCCCCTGGGCCCGCGGGTCCTGGCCCTCCGCGGCCTGCGCGCCCGCCTCGGGCCCGCCCGCGGGCGCGGCCTGCAGGACGCGCGGGGCGGCGCGCGGGGGGGGGGGGCAGCGGCAGGGTCGCTGCCCCGCGGCTTGCGCAACAGGGCCCCCCCGACGAGGCGCCTCCCAGGTGGGGTCGGATCAGGGCAGCAGGGCGAGCTGAGACGACAGCAGCTCGAACCCGGTCTCCAGACCCCTCCCCGGGTCCACACGCGCAAGTTTCCCGAGCTACGTTCAGCCGTGGCGACGAGGGGCCCCCCTAAGGCCAACTACCGTCGTCTCAACTCGGCCTCCTCTGATGGAGGCCTTTCAGGTTGGGTCGGAGGAGATGGGTCGGAGGATCGCGCCGCATCGCCAATGCATCACTGATGCATTTGCGAAGCATTGGCGACGTCGGCGATGCATCGGCGCCGTCGGCGCGGAGAACATCGGGCTGCACATCAAGCCGCATCGCCGATGCATCGCGATGCGGCGCGATCCCCCGACCCCATCTAATCGGACCTGGGAAGCCTAGACTGACACCCTCGCGTCGTGACGAAAAAACGCCACGGCAAGTGTCTGACAATCTCCAGACTTCTGGGGAGCCACTCTTTGAACAAACGTACGACAAAGACGACGGCGATGCTTGTTGAATGCTGGGCGCCCTTTGCCCTCCCTTTGAGCCCACACGACCTTCGCCTGGGCGGCAGGATCGCCCCCGCGTCTTGCGCACGGGGGCACGGCGGCCTCATTATGACACCCTTGATGGGGGCCACGATGGGTGGGTGACGATGGGGGGCTACGACGGGGAGCCACGATGGGGGGATCGGGATACGGAAAGGGGGTATAGATAGAGCTTATGACACAGGGATAAGGATATAGGGATAAGGAAATATGTCCAGGGACAGCGGTATATGGATAAAGAAATGGAGATGGGGATACAGGATAAGGATAACATGAACGGGGATGGAAGCAGAAGGACAATGACGGTAATGGAAAGCCACTGGAGGCAATGGGAAACCACATCGCCCGACCGATTCCAGGTCCGGCAGTCCACGGACGGCAATTGGAGGCCATTGGAGGCAACGGGAGGCCACGTCTCCCGACCGATTCTGGATCCCGCAGTCCACTCACTGACCTCTTCGAAATATGACATCAAACACCGCGCATGCAGCAGTAGGAGTGTGTCGGGCCCTCCCGCTCCTTGCGAAGCAGTAATTGGGGTCCCCCGCCGCATCGAGCACAAGATGCGCTCATTTATATGACCAAGTCCCTGCGGGTTGGGCCTTCCTGGCAGAAGATGTGCCCAAATACGAGGTCGGGGGAGGGACGTTCACTGGATCATCCCCCCCCCCGGCGCCCGCCCCCCCCCCCTCGGCGCCCGCCCGAGCGCGGTCACGGAATCGCGCGGCAGCGCCACTGGATACAAACCTCACAAAGCCCAGGGAACTGGGGTAGCATAGACTCGCGGAGGTCCGCGCGGATTTCCTGGATCGACGTTGCGCCAGGGCGGCGAGGAGGGGCGGGGCGCTCGGGGGGGGGGGTGCCCGAGCGCGCCGGCTCGGACCCGCGGAAGGGGGGGGGGAGGGGAGGAGGAGGAGGAGGAGGAGGAGGAGGAGGAGAGGAGGAGGAGGAGGAGGAGGAGGAGGAGGAGGAGGAGGAGGAAGAGGAGGGGGAGGAGGGGGAGGAGGAGAAGAGAGGAGGAGGAGGAGGAGGAGGAGGAGGAGGAGGAGGAGGAGGAGGAGGAGGAGGGGGAGGGCGGGGGAGGAGGGTTAAAAAGGAGGAGGAGGGGGCGGGGGAGGAGGAGGAGGAGGGGGAGGAGGAGGAGGCGGAGGAGGAGGAGGAGGAGGAGGAGGCGGAGGCGGAGGAGGAGGGCGGGGGAGGAGGAGGAGGGGGAGGAGGAGGAGGCGGAGGAGGAGGAGGAGGAGAAGGAGGAGGAGGAGGAGGAGGAGGAGGCTCCCCAGAGTGAGGGCCCCCGGGGAGGTGCCACTGCGGGGCGCGCAGCTGGGGCTCGGGCGAGGAGCCCGACTCCTCGGAGAGCGATCTCGAGTCTTGGCCCTGAACCCGCGTTTCAGGCCAGCCACGGCCTCCTGCCTCCACCGTCCTGAAGCTCCTCCTCCCTCCCCTTTTGGTAGTTCAGTGGCGCCCAGGTGCGCGAGCCGCGCCGGAGCAGACACACACACACACACACACACATACACACACACACACACACACACACACACACACACACACACACGGTCCCAGGACTGCAGCAAAAACGTCTCGGGATGAAGAACCAGCCCTTTGCAGAAGGCACAGACCTTCGGGGGTCCCGCATCGAGAAACTCAAGACAGCGGATGTCTGGAATCGTGGCGTGAGATGCGGCGGTAGCTGCCTGCGTTCTCATGTTTGGCACTCCCGACAAAAACGCGCAGCAAGGGTTCTGGCGACGAGCCAATCTTACGTCTGGCTGGCTCCGTTCCTCCTCTGTCTCCTGGGCCATAACTCGAGTCTCCCGCGGCCAATCAAAACGATTCGGGCACCCCCATAAATCCCTCGGCGCGGCGCGGCTGCTGGAACGCGTCCCGAGGCCAGAAAACCTCCTGCTGGAACGCAAGAAATCGTCCGAGCTGAGGGGGAGCGATACGGGGGGGACAAGCTTATGGGGGGGAACATTGAGCTGGACTTTGCGATGCACCGTCGATAGATCTGCGACAGGCGCAGATTGCGCAACCGCGCGTTCCTGGGCGGAGTGGGCCACCGGGCCTATATCAGCAGTGAATGGGCGAGTGGGGATCGACGCTTGCGCCCCTGAGCCTACACTCGGACGCTTTGCTTGGCGTGTTGCGGCGGCGGGCCCGGCGAGACGCCATGCCTTGCGAGTGGATAACGTGTCGCTCCGCTCCGCGAGGCGGGAAGCCTCGAAAGGCTCGGGACGTTGACGCTGGGGATTGGGGATGTGGATAGGGTGTCGCGCCGAAGCGCAGTGGACCAGAACCAGCGGCGCGACACGCTAACCAGAAAAGATCCCGACCGCATCGCTCCCTACAATAACCTTGCCCCTGAGAGCTCCCGACCGACCCGCGTCGGCCGACGCTCTGCTGCGCTCCGGCCAGCCCGGCGGGTTCGCCCAGCCTGCAGGCGATGCGCCAGCTGCAGCAGCCGCGGCCGCCCGAGCAGCTCGTCGAGCGTCTCCTCGGCACCGGCACCGCCCGCGACGTCGGCGGGCGTGGCACCGCTGGCGTCCTCGGCCGGGCGCAGGCGCAGCGTCGTCCTCGCCCTCGCCCACCTCCACTGAGCGGTCTGCACTTCTCTGCAGCTCTGGCCTGCGACACCCCTTCCGCTGTGCTTGTTGCTGAGGAGGGAGGGAGGGAGGGGCCGTCGTCGACGTCGTCGTCGTCGTCGTCGCCGTCGTCGTCCTCGTCGCCGTCGACGTCCTCGTCGCCGTCCTCGTCGCCGTCGACGTCCTCGTCGTCCTCGTCGCCGTCCTCGTCGCCGTCGTCGTCGTCCTCGTCGCCGTCGTCGTCTTCGTCGCCGTCGTCGCCGTCGTCGTCGTCGTCGTCGTCGTCGCCCCAGATGCCCCGGCGGGCGGGCCCGCGGCGCGCGGCGGAGGTCCTTGGCGTCGCGGTCGGCGCCCCACGACAGCAGCAGCGCCGTGGCGCCGGCCCGCCCCGCGGCGGCGCACTTGTGCAGCGGCGTCTGCCCCGAAGCGTCGCGGCCTGCGGGCGAGTTGTTTCTGTTGCTTTGAATGTTCATCGTGGCTGTTATGTGTTCTGTGTTCTTGATCTTCCTGTGTCTACATGTAGGTATGTATGTATGGCTCTCTCTCTCTTTCTGTCTAGGGCCAGGGAGGAGGAGCAGCACCAGCAGCAGGGTAAGGAGGTGGGTGGAGGAGGGCCGAGGGAGGGAGGGGAGGGAAGAAGGGGGGCGTCGAGCACGGCATCGAAGCCAGACAAGCGGCTCGCGCTGGGGCCACTGCGCCACTTCGAACGACGGGAGACGACGGGAGCCGAGCGCCGGTCCCAAGGACCGGCACCTCGAAGGACCGAAAACGACCAGAGTAGAAGCAAGCAGCCAGCGGAAATATGAGCAGTGTGGATGAACATCGTGCGTGTAAGAGCAATGCGCGGAGAGGGCACAGCATCTTCCGGAGAGAGTCAGGGGGCGAGAAGAATACTACTCAATAGCGTACTTGTATATCGAGGGAGGAAAGGTGAGCTTGAGGAGCAGAAGGATTGAGCAGCTCCCTTTGGAGGGATGGCGGAGGGGAGATCGAAGAATTTCTTGGATTGCAATGTGATGAACCAGGATAGATGTCACGAAGGGTCGGTGCTGCACCAAGCAGATGGCTTTAACGTACAGTCAGGCAAACCTGCTGACCGAAAAAGCTGAAACATCTGCACGGGCACCAGGAGCACAAGTCCAGCACAGTACGCTGGGAACCCTGCGGCAGAGCTCTGCAGCGGACGGAACGCGTTGAACCGAAGCAAGGATTCCATGCCCTCCTCGACCCTGACTGCCCCCCATGGTAGGCAACTGGACGGCAAGCGCGAAAGGCGGCGACAGATGACCCGCTGTGCCCGTCCAAGGCACTCGGAAAGAATGGCGGAGGGAGGGAGGGGAAAACACTCTGGAGAACGAGGGAGGGGGGAACCCTGGGACGCAGGCCGAAAACCCCCAGCTCTTGTGACAACCGTTCCCTCCGGACGCACAGGCTGGGGGAACACGGATGATTCTACCTGTGCTACCCGCCAAAAACCTATACTGAAACTTCCACCCTCCGCAGTAAACAGCCTGGCGTGAGAGCCGCGCAACACGCGCTGCGGTGCCCAGCGGGGCGCTCGGGAGGAGGAGCGGAGGGGGGAAGGGGCAAGGCTGAACCATGCAAGAGGGAAGGGAGTATGGCTGGGACACAGACGACATCCCTGCGCAGATCAGCAAGACGATAGGCCGCATGGAAACACCACAGAGGGAATTACCACAGGGAGGTGCTCTGCCGAGACTGGGGCACTACAGCCGCTCGTCGGGCGAGGGGGCACATTTTCGCACCCGCGACCAGCATGAGCGACGACAGACGGCGGCGATCGCGACACGGACGAACGACGGCGGTGGAGACCAAACAAGCGACTACCTTCTGGCTAGACGAAGGAGGAGGGCCAACGGCAGGTATCTAGAGCACGTTTCTGTATCATCGGCATTGACTGGCGTCATGGGGGGGGAGGGGGGCGGGGGGGGGGTATGACGTAACGCCCCCCCCCCCGCCGTGCGGCTCCGGCACCACAGCCGCGACCACGCGCACGACGACGATGAGCGACGAGCGACGAGCGACGAGCGACGACGACGACGACGACGACGACGACGACGCGAGCAGCATGCAGGTGGCGATCTGCCCCACAGTGCCTGTGTACACCACAGTGCTCGCGTGCAACACAACGCTTGTATACACCACAGCGCTTGCGCACACCGCAACAACCGTGTGCAACGCAGCGCTTGTGTACACCACAGTGCTCGCGTGCACCACAACGCCAGTGTACACCACAGCGAATTTGCACACCGCAGCAGCCATGTGCAACACAGCGACTGTCTACACCACAATGCTTGCGTGCACCGCAGCGCCTGTGCACACCACAGTGCTTGTCTACACCACAGCATCCGCGTGCAACGCAGCGCTGGTGTACACCAGAGTGCCTGCGTGCACAGGACAAGTAGAAGGAGCATGTCGGTGAGGACTTTGTGAAGACAGCTAAACGCCACGCCAGGGATATGCTGATAATAGAATGCGACGTTTTTCCCCCCTCCCTCCCCCACCTCCGCCTCCTCCTTCTCCTCCTCGTCTTCCTCCTCCTCCTCCTCCTCGTCCTCCTCCTCCCTCACCCTTCCCCCCTGTCGTGCGGGTCGGCACTACAGCGCACGTGCGCGTCTCAGCGTGCACCGCAGAATGGTCTATTCACTGGTGCCGTGCTGAATACACGCAGACACTGTGGTGTACACTGGTGCTGTGCTGCACACGGCTGATGTGGTGTACGCAGGCGCTGTGGTGTACACAAAAAGCGCCGTGGTGCCAACAGGCACTGTGGCTCACACTGAGGCTGTGATGCACGCGGCTGCTGTGGTGTACATAGGCGGTGTGGTGTACACACGCGCTGTGGTGCACGCAAGCACTATGGTGTACACAAGCGTTGTGGTGCAGATCGCCACCGACATGCTGCTACCCGTCCTCGGTGATTCCCCAGCATTACCAGACGCCGCTGGCGCGAAACGTGACGTCATCGGCCCCCTTCCACCCCCCCAGATGATTGCCGTCATCGGCCCGGAATAAAAAAACATGTTCCAGCTGCGCCCGCGCGCACGACGACGATGAGCGACGGGCGACGGGCGACGGGCGACGAGCGACAACGACAACGACAACGACAACGACGACGACGACGACGACGACGACGACGACGACGACGACGACAACGACGACGACGACGACGACGACTGCGGACCAGACTCCTATGCGGATTCCTATGCGGACACCAATGCGGATCACGATGCGCACGGCGGCAGTGCCCGAATCGCAGTGGGGGGGGCGTTACGTCATAGGGGAGGGGGAGGAGGGGGGCTGGGGGTCATGACGCTCGTCATGCCCCAAGCAATATAGAAACGGGCTCCTACAGCTGCTAACTGGTCCGTGGCGCAGTGGAGCTGGACATCGCCTCACCAACTTCGGGAGAGACGGGCACCCACAATTCATTCAGCATGCGCGGCATCCACATCAATAGAGGGAGACCGAGGTGAAGGAGGAAGTGCAGGAAGATGACCTGGGCGCACCCACCTATGAAAACGCATGAGAACAATGTCTTCGCTAACTCTCCTGTGTGGTGGCTCACGGCGAGTGGTGGGACGCATGGCTACAATGACGCAACGCATTTCTATCCATTCCCACTGCAAACTCATTCCCCCTCCCACTACATATGTGCAAAAGGCGGCCGGGTGGCTGGCAACTCTATCAACTACACGCTCCCAGCAACCGACCTCGTTCTCCGTTTTCAGTGACCGACGCGGGGTGGCCTCGTCCGTGGCCTCGCTCTGGGACATCTCGGTGTGCGCCTGTAGTATTTATCGCCCTGGAGCAGCTCGGCAAGCGTCGCGGTGACTTCTCCTTGGGGCAGCTCGGCGGGCGGAGCAGTGGCCTCGCCTTGGAGCAGCTTGGCAGGCGCCTCAATGGCCTCGCTCTGGGGCAGCTCGGCGGGGGCCGCAGTGGCCCAGCGTTGAAGCAGCTTGGCGGACGCTTCAGTGGCCTCGCTCTGGGGCAGCTCGGCGTGCGCCTCGGTGGTATCGCCTTGGAGCAGCTGGTCGGGCGCCCCAGAAGCCTTGCTTTGGAGCAGTTCGGCGGGCGCCCCGGTGGCCTCGGCATGGAGCAGCTCGGCGGACGCCGCAGTGGCCTCGCCTTGGGGCCGCTTGGCGGGCGCCGCAGCGGCCTCGCTCTGGAGCGGCTCGCGGCTCGGTTGGCGCCTCGATGGTACCGCCTTGGAGCAGCTCGGCGGGCGTCGTGGTGGCGTCGCGTCGGGGCAGCTCGGCGGGCGTCTCGCTGGTGTCGCCGTGGAGCATCTCAGCGGGCGCCTCAGTGGCCGCGCTTTGGAGCAGCTCGGTGGGCGCCTCGATGCCTTCGTTCTGAAGCAGCTCGGCGGTCCCGTCAGTAGTCTTGCCTTGGAGCAGCTCGGCGGGCGTCGCAGCGGCCTCGCGCAGGAGCAGCTTGGCGGGCGCCTCGTTGGTCCCAGCTCAGAGCAGCTCGGAAGGCGCCGTCGGCATCGCGCCAGCGCGGTGTAGGCAGGAAGCGGCAGAGCGGCAGGAAACCGACACCGCGCAGCACCGTCATCCGCACCCGCAGCAGCACGCCCTCGAGCTGGCCGCTCTTACCGACGAACGTCATGGGCGGCCAGTGGCGGCAGCGCACATGGCGGGCAGCAGGCGCGAAACATGTGATGAGGCAAGCGGCGGAGCGCAGG
The DNA here is from genome assembly GCA_963575745.1 of Prorocentrum cordatum. Lineage (NCBI taxonomy): Eukaryota > Dinophyceae > Prorocentrales > Prorocentraceae > Prorocentrum > Prorocentrum cordatum. The sequence continues at coordinate 510,070 of CAUYUJ010002670.1, forward strand.
ACGACAACGGCAGCTGCCCCTGCAACCTGCTCGCTGAGCGCCTCCGGTCTGGTCGTCTCCGAGAGTGCCGCGCCATCGGGGAGACGTGCAACCAGGCCGGCAGGATGGAGAGCACCAGCAGAAGCCACGCCAGCGGTCGCTGCAGCAAACTCTGGAGCACCAGCACGTTCACGACAAGCGTGCTCAGCACCAGGAACATCGCGATCGCGCAAGCGGGCAAGCTGCTCGCCGGAAGCGCGGGCGGGGCTCATGCCAGCGGCGGCCCGACCAGCCTCGCAGCAACAACTTCAGCGGGCCCGTCGTCACCTGCGAGGACCTGCAGCGCGATCGCGGGGTGCGCGAGGGCGGGCAGGTGGGCGCAGCTGGCCTCGTCGGGGCTGGCCGCGGGGCCGACTTGGGCCGCGAAGCCGAGCCTTCGCACGGAGGCGCGAAGGGGCGACCTCGGCGAGCAGCAGCCATGGCGCCCGCCGGAAACGTGTCGCGGCAAGTCTGGGGCGGCGCGCGCTGGACCGCCCCCCCCCCGTGGGAAATGTCTCCACCAGGGCCAGGGACTTGAGCCAAAATGGCCACGGAATCGAAGAGGGAGGGGCGGAGGAGGAGGCAGGAGGAGCCCGAGGAGCAGAAGGAGGAGGAAGAGGAGGAGAGGCGGGGGAGGCGGAGGAGGAGGAGGGAGCAAGGAAGGGAGGAGGACGACGCCTGGAACCATACTTGCGGGCGGGGGGTCGCGCATCGCGCCCCCCCGGCCCTTCGCTCCGAGCGCGGCGCTGGGCATCCGGGCGCGGGGCGCGGCCTCCCGCGCCCCCGCCCGCCAGCAGCAGGCAGCCGCCTCCTCCCTGTCGTGCCAGGGCCACGATCCTCGAGAGGGGTGTGCCGAAATGAAGCTTCGGTGGAACTCCTTGTGGGGCCAGGACCACGATCCTCGAGAGGGGTGCGCAGGAAACGAAGCTTCGGTGGAGCTCCCTGTGGGGCCAAGGCCACGATCCTCGAGAGAGGTGTGCTGAAATGAACCTTCGGTGGAGCTCCCTGTGGCGCCAGGGCCACAGTCCTTGCGAGGGGTGCGCCGAAATGAAACTTCGGTTTCTGGTTGCTGGTTGCTGGGGGTGGGGGGGCCGGGCGACTAGGTCACGAGTCAATCAGCAGCAGCAGCAGCAACAACAACAACAACAGCAATAGCAAGAAGAACAACGACACCAACACCAGCACCAACAACAACAATAACAACAACAACGTCTGTAGCAACAACAACGAGAGAGGCAGCAACGGGAACGTTATTCCAAGATGGACTCAACAGGGCCTTTTGAAAGGATCACGAAATTACCCCTGTCGCCCCAAGATGCCCTTCACTGCTAAGCAATGGCCCCAACTTGACCCCAGAGCAACCCTGCGGCCCCAAGAGAACACCGAGACGAACCCAATGTCTTCCGATCGAACTAAGGCTACCACGCGACCCCAATTTAACTCCGAGGTGGCCCCAGAACGACCCCATGAGTCCGAGACGACTTCGAGATTGCCCCAATATGACCCTTTTTAAACCCTAGTTGACCCCAAGATTGTGTCAATATGGCTCCAATGTGACTCCCATACGTTTCTTCCTTCTCCCCTTGCTCTTGGCTTGGGCCGTTAAGACGGAGGGGGGTGTTGGCCATCCACCCCCTCGTCGTCGTTTCTTCCTCCTCCCCCTCGTCCTCGTCGCCCTCGTCGTCGTCGTCGTCGCTGTCCGCTTGGCCCTGTTGGCCCCATACATAGCAGAAAACCGAATCCCGAACACAAGCCGAGTCCATCCATTCTCCGATCTTGCAAGAGTTCCATGGGTTTCTATCACCAACGTGCCAGAAATGGTGTCTTGAAGGGGTTCAGGATTACGCGGGTGCAACAGTTATGTTGATGCGCTGTGTTGAAGTCCCATGAATGGCAATCTGGCGCGATTCAGGATTACCAAGACGCAACAGTCAGGTTGATCCGTGGCGTTGGAATCCCGAGAACAATGTTTTGGCATGCTTCAGGGTCTTTAAACGGTTGTCTTCCAAAGAGGCAGTTCCTTCAATAGATATGAACCGTTGAATGGGGCCTCTGAATGGGGGAGCTTGGAGGGAGGGATTATTCCAACCTTGTTGATGACTCTTGGATTTACACTGGTCCTCCTCCTCGTCCTCCTCCTCCTCGATCCGCGCAACCATTCCGCTCGGGGCAGGGGGTCCCGTGCAGCGACGGGGCAAACTCCGAAGTGGCAATGCCCCCCGCGAGCCATCAAGAGCCCGGCGATGTTTTCCCCCCCTTTCTTCCCCCCTCCGTCTCCTCCTCCTCCTCCTCCTCCTCCTCCTCCTCCTCCTCCTCCTCCTCCTCCTCCTCCTCCTCCTCCTCCTCTCGCCCCGCCACCCTTACCTTTGCATTCAAGAAGGCTCCACAGGGCTCAGGTGCGACGCCATCCTGTGCCTCGACGGGAGGCCCTGGGGAGGTGACGAGCTGGGCCCCGCGCCAGGGCCCATCGTCATCGGCTACAGTGCCGGGGCCAGGTGCTGGACGTGACGAGACACCCCAGGAGGCCCCGTGGCCCCCCCTCCCCCAGGGCCCAGGGGGACCTGGTTTCGAGGGTTGGGGCACACAGCGACATCGGCAGCTGCAGCGCTGCGATCGAAGCGAGAGACGAAGTGGAGCAACGCCTGCGCAAGACGCGGCCTCTCTGCCGCAACTCAGCGAGATGCGGAAGGCGAATCAGGAGCCCGATCTTAGCCGCTACTGCGCATAGATCAGGGCAGGCACCAAAGACAGCGGTGGCCAGCCGCGGAGCGAAGTTGAGGCCAACGTCATCAACTACACTCGGGTCACGGCTTGCGAGAAAGGCGGGGAGACGAAAGAAAGCCAGGCCCGCCCCACGACCCCAGCCGGAAGGCAGGGACCAGGTTGAAGAATGCGAGAAGGGCGCGCAGTGGCAGCAAGCGGAGGCCGTCGGAGGTGAAGCTGGAACCAAACGTTATCAGCTACAAATGCCACGGCGTGCGGTGCTGGAGCTGGGAGCAGTGCGTGCGGGAAAGGCGGGTAGTGGTAGCCGACTCTAGTGCTATTGCACGAGAGGAGCATCAGCAGGAGGCTCGGCCGCTGGTCAACCATAAGGGGACGGCGAAGTCAGAGTCCGACGTCATCAGCTACAGCGCTGGGAGCAGGGCGTGTGCGAAGGGCGAACGGCAAGCGGCTCAGACCCCACTCTGCGACAAGCGGGAGGCGAAGTCAGAGCACGATGTCGATCGCTACAGAGCTGTGATTTGGGAGTGCGAGAACGGCGAGCAGTGGCAGCGGGCACTGGCGCTGCTCAACGAGAGGTGGAAGGCGAAGCAAATTCCCGACGTCATCAGCTACAGTGCTGGGATCAGAGCGTGTGAGAAAGGCGAGCGGCACGCGGCTCCGACACCATTCTGCGAGAAGCGGGAAGCGAAGTTAGAGCCCAAAGCCATCAGCTGCGCAGGCAGGGGCAGCATTGCAAAGATCAACTCGTGCGAGAGGGCAGTAGCAAAAAGCGGAAACGCTTTCAGCTACAACCGTGTATAGTCTGGCTCGGGGGCGGCCCGAGTGTCTGTGCATGGACTCGGTCGGGGGTCGCGGGCGGCTTGTCGATCGAGGTGGGCGGGCAGTGGCACACTCGTCGCGGCTCGATTTGGGGATAGCTGAAACCAGTGTCGTCAGCTTCATACTGGCTTTGCGCGCAAGGCCCACCGTCGCCACACTCCTCTGTGCTAGGCTGGTCACGGTCGGCGAGCAGGGGTGACATCCGCTTGCGCCCCTTGCACGGAAGGCCCCAGGACGCAGCCTCTGACAGTCCATGCCAGTCCTCGATCCGCGCGGTCCGAAGATCGAGGTGTTTGCATGCCGTCGGCCGTCTTGAACTTCCTCCACCGAGGCCTCTGCACATGGGGCTCCCGCGGAAGCTTCTGGAGGCCTCCGCGCGCCTCCGAGGAGGCCTCCGCGGAATCATCCGAAGAACTCCGCAGGCCGTGGGGAGACCTGCAGAAGTCCGCGCGGGAGCCTCCGCAAGAGCCTCCGGAGGGCTGCAGGGTCCTGGAGACATCCGTTCCCCGTGCACGCGGTGGACACGCGGCCGATTCTGGGAACCCTGAACCCGAGACTGCTGACATCTCGCGCTTCCCTCCGCCGGCCTTCACGCGCTGGCCTTCAGACGCCGGCTTCCGCCCCCGTCGTACCTCTGCCGGCTTCCCCCGGCGGACCTGCCGCTTCCGCTGAGGGCGAGAGACGCGCTGTACCCTGAGATCAGGCGTTGCGACCAGATCGCACCATCGCGAAGAATCACGACCAAAAAGCCCTATAGACCTCGTCTTTCTGCGGCACTGGTCGGGCCGGATCGATCTGTGATGGTCCCGGGGACCCGAAGCCGCGCGAAAACGCCGGGCGTGGACAAAAACGCTACACCTGGAACCCAAGGCCAGGCGAGGCCTCTCCTGGAGCGCGCCACGCGCAGGCTCCCGCCTCGGAGGGAGGCTGGCGCGGGCGCCCACGGCCGGGTCCGCCTTGCAGGTCCAGCGCGCCATCCCCGTGCAGCTCCGCCAGCATCTCCTCCGCGCCGAGCTCCGCCTCGGGGAGCGCCGGGTGCGTTCGGCCGGAGGCGAGGGCGCGGGCAGACCTGGAACTTCTGCCACATTGTGTCGTCGATCCTGTTGGTTTGCTCTTCGTCGGCCTCTGGGGCCCGTTGTCGAGCCCTGGAGTCCTCAAACATGGATCTGGGACGGGTCTACTACCCAAGGGGGAGGGGTCGGGACTCCTGGGGCTGCGCAGTGAACAAGCATATATCGTCGGCTGTCTGTATACGCACCATGTGCCATCCCTGGCCAGGGCCATCCTGGGCCCTGGTATGGTGTATACGTACGCCCTTCTGGCTGGAGCCAGCAGGGTCTCGCAGATCGTCCAGGAGTGGCCCTGGCCACGCACAGGGGTGGTGCAAGGATGCCTTCTGCAGAGGGGGCAGACGAGGGCCAGGACGCTCGGCTGAGTGGCTCGTCGGACAACGTCCGCGGCGGCATGGCTGGCGGGGCTCGGCCTCCAGCCAGCCTCTCAGGGTCGGCCCGAGCGGCTTCCTCCCCGAGGCTCCCCCAGGAAGCTTCAAACACGAAAAACGCAAAAAAACATTACTCACTGCGTGGAGCTCCCCATATGTGCATCTCATGTTGTATGTTATGCCGTGGTGAGCGTCTGTTCATGAGCGGTCGACTACAATAGCGCGTCCACGTGGGCGACAGGGCCGACGAAGACGAGTGACCCCTAATGCGAGTGATTGCGTATGAGTCAGAGTGAGCTTTGAGTATGGTTGAATGCGAGCCTCTTCCTCTTCATCCCCCCTCCTCAGCTGCCAGGCCTTCCCCTTGTCAGCCCGTGGCAGCCCCGTGGTAGCCCCGGGAGACATCCTCACAATCTGCTCTCCAAGCGAAGGATGTTGAGCCCAGAAACAAGCAAACCGCCTGAGACATCCCCACAAAATGGCCGCGAACGAGCCCGTGCAAACACCCCTGGCGGCTCCCCTTAGGGTTGCTGAAACCAGCGCCCCGCCTGAGACATCCTCACAATCTGCTCTCCAAGCGAAGGATGTCGAGCCCAGAAACAGGCGAACCGCCTGAGACATCCCCACAAAATGGCCGCGAACGAGCCCGTGCAAACACCCCTGGCGGCCCCCCTTAGGGGTGCTGAAACCAGCGCCCCGCCTGAGACATCCTCACAATCTGCTCTCCAAGCGAAGGATGTTGAGCCCAGAAACAAGCAAACCGCCTGAGACATCCCCACAAAATGGCCGCGAACGAACCCGTGCAAACACCCCTGGCGGCTCCCTTAGGGGTGCTGAAACCAGCGCCCCGCCTGAGACATCCTCACAATCTGCTCTCCAAGCGAAGGATGTTGAGCCCAGAAACAAGCAAACCGCCTGAGACATCCCCACAAAATGGCCGCGAACGAGCCCGTGCAAACACCCCTGGCGGCCCCCTTAGGGGTGCTGAAACCAGCGCCCCGCTTGAGACATCCTCCAAATCTGATGTGTGTTGAGTAAGTCTGAGTATGAGTAGGTCTGAGTATGAGTATGCCTGAGTATGAGTAAGTCTGTGTATGAGTAAGTCTGTGTATGAGTAAGTCTGGGTATGAGTAGGTCTGTGTATGAGAAAGTCTGTGTATGTGTACGTCTGGGTATGAGTAAGTCTGAGTATGACTAATACTGTGTATGAGTAAGTCTGGGTATGAGTGAGTCTGTGTATGAGTACGTCTGGGTGTGAGTAAGTCTGTGTATGAGTAAGTATGTGTATGAGTATGTCTGAGTGTGAGTAAGTCTGAGTATGAGTAGGTCTGAGTATGAGTAAGTCTGAGTATGAGTAAGTCTGTGTATGAGTAAGTCTGAGTATGAGCAAGTCTGAGAATGAGTAAGTCCGACAGGAGGGGACGAGGAAAGAGGAGGAGGGAGAAGGAGAGGGAGTAGGAGGCGTCCAAGTAATAACAAGAACCCCATCTTAGGATATGGGGAATTACAGTTGCTCGTTTCTCATCGGTGCCGTCGTCGTCAGCGCCGCCGCCGCCGCCGTCGTCGTCGTCGTCGTCGTCGTCGTCGTCGTCGTCGTCGTCGCCTTCGTCGCCTTCGTCGTCGTCGCCGTCGCCTTCGTCGTCGTCGTCGTCGTCGTCGTCATCGTCGTCGTCATCCTAGTCTTCCAGTCCATCGCCTCCTGGTTTCCCAGACCCCTGCCAAGGCGCGTTCTGACCACGATTTCGAAACGACGACGGCAGTGCAGCGAAGGCCCCCCAGGAAGCCTCTCCCCGGCTGAGGAGGAGAACGTAAAGCAAGAAACATGTGTCTGCCTCCTCTCGTCATCGCCGCGGCCACAGCCGCCAACGTCGTCGGCGCCGTCGCCGTCGCCAGCCGCCCTCGTCATCGTCATCGCCCTTGTCTTTGTCCTTGTCCTTGTCCTTGTCGTCCTCGTTCTCCTCGTCGTCGTCGTCGTCGTCGCCTTCTTCCTCGTCGTCGTCACCCTCAATTTCGTCGTTGGCGTCCCCGCCGCCCTCGTCACTCTCGCCCTCGCTCTCGACGTCGTCTGATGGACTTGTTTTCCACCGCAACCACCAGAAGTTGAAGGGGGGAAGGAGGTGGGGGACGAGGAGGAGGAGGAAGACGAAGAGGAGGAGGAGGAGGAAGAGAAGGAGGCCTGACTAGTATAAACTTCAGAGTCATCAGCGATGTCGGAATTAACCCTCCCTCCAAGCTCCTTCTTCATAGGCCCCATACGACGGTTGATATTCATTGATCGTTGGAAGACAGCCATTTGAACATCCTGAAACATGCCGAAACATTGGTCTCGGGATTTCAACGCCACGTAAAAACCTGACTGCTGCGTCTTGACGATCCGGAATCATGCCAGAACGCCATTGTTGGGACTTCGACACCGCGAACCAACACAACTGTTGTAACCCGCATAATCCTGAATCCTTCCCAAAAACAGATTCTGGTACGTTGATCATGGGAATCCGTGAGAAAGTCTTGCAATTTCTTTGAAAACGATGTGCGCGGCGCTAAGGCGAGAGCCACATTTGGAAAAGGAGCCGCCCTCGATGCGTGAAACTCTTGCAATTTTTGAAAGCGAACGTGCGCGGCGCTAAGGCGAGAGCCACATTTGGAAAAGGAGCCGCCCTCAATGCGTGAAACTCTTGCAATGTTTGAAAGCGAACGTGCGCGGCGCTAAGGCGAGAGCCACATTTTGAAAACGACCCGCCCTCCATCTGTGAAGCTGTTGTCACGTTTTTAAGCTTCAGAGCCAGAGATGGTGAGGAAGTCTCAGGCGCAGCGCCCGGCTGGTCCTAAAAACTGGCCTCGGGGTGCGACAGGGAGAATTTGCTTATAAGGAAAAGGGATGGAGGAGGAGGAGGAGGAAGAGGAGGAGGAGGTCCTCCTCGACCGCCAGCGGCCAGTCAGCGACGCGGCCCACCCTGCCCTCCGCGCCTCAGTTGCGTGCGCTCCTCCTCCTCCTCCTCCTCCTCCTCCTCCTCCTCCTCCTCCTCCTCCTCCTCCTCCTCCTCCTCCTCCTCCTCCTCTCACGACGCAGAGACCGTGGGGAGAGGCGGCCGCGGAGGCAGTCAGCGCTGCCAACTCCTGGTGGTGGTGGCGGAGAACAGGCCCACCAGGAGGAGGAGGAGGAGGAGGAGGAGGAGGAGGAGGAGGAGGAGGAGGAGGAGGAGGAGGAGGAGGAGGAGGAGGAGGAGGAGGAGGCGGAGGAGGAGGAGGAGGAGGGGGGGGAGCAGGCCCATCAAAGGGGGGCGGGGGCCGCCAGCCGGTGCCCCAGCGCCCTGCCCTGGCTGTCCGTGGCCGCCGGATCGGCGCGCGACCGCAGCAGCAGCCGGACCACGGCCGCGTGCCTGCGGCAGCGGGGGGCGGCCAGAGGCGGCCAGCGGCGGGCGCTCGCCGGAAGGGGGGGGGCGCGAAAGGAGGCAAGAGGAGTAGGGGGGGAAGGGAGGCAAGAGGGAGGACGGAGACAAGACGAGGGGGGAGGGGGGGCGAAGGAGGCAAGAGGAGGGGGCGAAAAAGGGGGGGGGGGGCGAGAGGAGGCAAGAGGAAGGGGGGGGAGTGAAGGGAGGCAAGGGGGAGGACGGAGGCAGGGAAGACGAGAGGGGGGGAAGAGAACGGAACGGAACGGAACTCAAAAGATCTTGTCTGGTCAGAGCTACGAGACTGTACTTCAGGCTCGACGGAAAAGCCTGAAGGAGTAGGAGGCAGGAGGGAGTAGGAGGGGGGAGAAAGGATGGGGGCAGGAGGTAGGAGGAGGAGGAGGAGGAGGAGGAGGAGGAGGAGAAGGAGGAGGAGGAGGAGGAGGAGGAGGAGGAGGAGGAGGAGGGATGAGGAGGGGAAGTTATTCGAACCACTCCGTTTCCCCGCTAGCGTCTTCCTTTGCCTCCTTGCTCTTTGAGGATGCTTCAGGGTTCGCGAGTGATCCGAAGCGGGAGAAGGGGACAAGGGACGACGACGAGAAAAGACAAGGAAGAGGGGCGCGAAGCGCCCGGTCCCACGCTCGGCGACATCCCGCCGCAGATGGGGGGGCAGGAGGGGGAGGGAGGGCGGAAGGAGGAGGGGGAGAGGGAGGAGGAGGAGGAGGAGGAGGAGGAGGAGGAGGAGGAGGAGGACACGATACGATACGCACACCCTTAGCGCCATGTTGTCTGGTAGTCCAGTGAGTACTGTACTCACCCAATGTCAAAATCGCGCAGCAGTGGGCCCTGAACGTTCAAGACTGACTGGAGGCATCGTGACGCGGTGAACCTTCTCTTTGGAATGAGTGCCGATGCCGAAGCTCAACGCACCAGGGCCGCAGACAAGGCCCCGCACGGGGCCGTCCTGGCCCCTGCAGCCACCGACGCATAAGGTAGCCACAGGGGGCTGAGGCGAGGCGAGATTCAGGGTTGACCGCTTGCTTTCTTAGCAATGTCAAGAATGTTTCTACTGCTAGCGAAAACATGAAACCTCTGAGACCCTGGGTAGATCCCCCGAGAGGCCAAGCATTCAGTTACTATCTGCTTTTCAGTGCGAGGAGGAGGAGGGGGAGGAGGCAGAGGACTCACAGGAGTGGGTGAGGGCTCAGGCGCGGGCCTACTAGAACTCGAAGCTGAGCTGGCCCCCGTCGGTCTCGAGGGAGTGTCTCGTACAAAATCGCGTATATCGGGTATTTCCAAAATGATGTCAGAGCGGCCGTCAGGATCATAAGAATCAGTCGCCCAAACGCTCGACAATGCCGAGCTCGAACCAATCTCAGGTAGGTTGAGAGCCGCTTGTACTTGATTCACTTCAGTAGGGCCTCCAAGAAGGTCTGGATCTCCCGCTCCATGAATGATGCTGGGGCTCTGCCGTACTTGCGTGTCGTCTGTGGCACTTGAGAAAGGCAAGCCAAGAGAGTATGGCGGAACTTCGCGTCCCTGGTGGCAAAGGTGATCCTGCGACGTTCTTTATGGAAGACCTTGTCCTGACGGCAAAATAGAATTAGCTCGCACTTCTGCTCGACTGAGTACCCGTCGTACTCCTTCCATGCTGTCGCGAGGTCGGTGTGATTCTGGGCTCCGAGACTGTCGCCGTGCGTCAGAAGTCCTTTGATGAGCCCGGCCATCGCGTATATGTGTTGAGGTCCGAGGGTGTGCTCTTTGCCCTTTGACTTGGTCTCGGCGGCGTAGGCCGCGGTCTGTTCGCTCATGATCGCGATGAATGCGACCGTCATCGGGGCGATGGGAGTGTCGAAGATGACCCCTGACATGTCGCGGCACTGCTGGCTGAGCCTGAGGATCTGCTTCAGCATGAGCGCGAAAAGCTTCTTCTGCTTGTCGGGGATCTGCTCGGCGATCTGCTTGGACTCCTCTTTCGTGCCGCCCTCGATGCGGCCCTTCTTCCTCTCGTCGCGAAGGCCCTTGCCCCCGTCTCCGCCCGAGCCCGCCGCTGATCCAGTCAGTGCCGCCAGGACGCCAGGCATGGTAAAATAGTGTCGGAAGGGGTCTAGGTATATGCTCGTCTTGCAGGTGTCGAAAGTAATCGATGCTCGATGGAAAAACTACGGAACTCGGGCATAGAGGACAGGTCCATGCGTCTTTCTGCTCGGGTTCCCAAGACATGCGAGCTCTCCCCCTTAAACAGCGGCCATACCCATAATAATGTTTCAGATGTTTGCGAGCATTGTGTACATCTCTGAATATACTCATACAATTTGGGCACTGATTCGTAACACCACCACTATGAAGTATATAGTTCATATTGTGTCAATTTGTCTGGTGTCCCATGGGGGCCCTGTAGGTGTCGAACTGGAGGCCACATGGGTTTCCCTCGGGGTCCGTGATCACGCATGTGTATACATGTTCGCGTTTGGCTTCGGGGTTATGTACTTCGGGAAATAGGGTACACCATTTGTCGTAATCCGTGAACGCTGCTGCTCTCAAGATCGAGGGGTCGATATTCGTAAACTCCTGGAAAGAGTCAGAGTTGGGTCCGAATAGGGTCTTCCACGAAAACCCAGCCGCCTCCCAAGCCTCGAAGAAACTCTCGGTCCCACTGATCCCCTCGTAAAGGTACAAACTGCGATGAAACTCTTTTGCCCAGGGATTCGCGTCGATACTGAGCTGTCCGTCTGGCAACAGCGTCGGTCTCTCCTTCTGTAAATGACCGAAGATCGCCGCAATCGTTTGGCTGTGGGCGTGACGGTGGGTGAGCATGCCTTGAAGCCACCGAATCCTGCGCACCGCCAGTTCCCCCCGAGCAGGGAGGGTGCGAAATCTGTAGAGCACCTCTGAATTCCGAAGTGTGCGAACGTGTGGCCCATCGTGGGAAGTGGCAGCACCCCGCAACAGAACTCTGAGGTATCTTACAGCACAGGATCTATCTTCTGATATTCAGCTGGCTTAAGGACAAATACTCCAAGACCCGTGATGCCACTTTCCACGACTTTGCCAAGAAAGAGCTCGCGCTTAAGTCGATGCAACCCACGCTCGTGCCAAACTAGACCTATGACAGACCAGCCCGCGTGCATGGAGCGGATTCTGCACTGTACCTCTGGAGCATTTGGGCCATCCATATGATGTCGAGCTCCCAGATGCCTAGCGTGACTGCGCACGGTGCCACAGGACTCAGGGCAAATCTCCTGAAGGCGACGGTTCTCCCTTGTGGATCCCAGACAAGGTATGATGTCTTTCTTCTGCGTATTCTACTGAAAACGCAATTTTTCCAGGACCTGGTTCATCTTCGAGTCGCCTTCTCGGATTGCCTCTAAAGCCCCAGACGCCGAGGGATCTTCTAGAACGCGCCGCCGAAATAAATCATCTGCAAAACCTACCATTGAACAGTCTAAAGCCGTGTTGCCAAACACTCCTGAAAGATATATGGGGGCCCCGTCGAGCTCGAGGATTTCGTCATAGCACTGGTCGAAGACGCCGACGAATTGTCGAGGTGCCTCACATGACCCTTGGAGCCCCCCATTCTTACTGAGAAATGTTTCAGGCTTGTTATCTACTTCAATTAAAACCACGCTGTTGATCAGGCGCTGCTTCGCGAAGTCCTGTAGATCCTCGCGCACCATTACCTCGGAGGTATGGGTTAAAAGATCCTCAGTGGATGGACACAAGAAAGCGTTCGTCATGTCGTGAAGCTCGCATACATGGGGGATCCTGGCTTTTCGCAGAGACCAGCTTAGTCGTAGTTGTACTAGTATGCCCCCCTCCCTCCTCCGATGCTTCAGAAACCCATGCCATCGTCCCGAAAACGATTTGTCATATGCCTCATCTTTATCCCCCCAGCTGTATAGTACGGAATACCAATATTTCCAAACACACATCTGATAAATGTACTATCCTCTGGCTAAACATGTTAGACTTGCCGTTAGACTTGTCAAGAAGGACCCCCTCAGTGATGCTAGACTTGGTGGGAAGCTGCCCCACCTCGAAGGACCGAATCAGAATATTTTCAAACTCCAGGCGTGCTCTCGTCATCTCAGCTGTTGTGGCCAAGATGTGTTCACGTCCATCAGGGGCTCGTTGATATTCTGAGGCTTCTCGTCCCGAGTTGAGCGTAGCTGGCTGCCGCGTCCGAGGTCCATGAGGAGGAGGTTGCTCAGCTGGTACTTCCGATATCGCTACGTGAATGTCGTAATCGAGGTTGTCAATCTCGGAGAACGGGTCGGCGTCATTCTCGTCGGCGGTGGTCCAGCGTAGAGGTAGCCTATCAGCCTCCGAATTGCTCAGGTCATTCTCATCGTAGCCACTCTCGCGAGGGAGGAGGGGATCTCTGGCTCCGAGGTTGATCTCGCCACCTGTTGCCTCTTGGGCTGTGCTCTCCAGCCGGCGCTGGCTCGAGGGTGGTGGTCCAAGATCCCTGGAGGCCTGGTCCTGGTGTTGTTTGTCCTGGGCCTGGGGTATCCAGCAAGGGGTCGCGGCGACGGTCGGCGGCGAAGCCTGCCGTTGATGGCCCAAACCTGGTCGCTCATCTGGTGCGTCGTGATGGACAGAGGTGACGCCGTACCCCAGGCCGAACTTGGAATAGCGCTGCTTCGAAATATGTCCAGGTGCAAGTACTGCCAATGCCAGTTCCGATGGTACACTCCACTTCGGCCCGCAGCGTCGGCCACGAGCTCGTCTTAGCTTCCAAATCATTTGTCGGACCATGACAGAGGCGGCGATTTCCATGCCAGGGCTGCGACGCTTGATGATGGATGGTTCCTCCGAGAGGAAGTCGCGAAGCATGAGATTCAAATCGGGAATATGCGTCGCTTCCATGCCACCGTCAGATCCGTGTCGTGCGAGATGTCCTTTCAGTTCGTCCAGCGACGGCTTGTAAGAAGAAGTAGTATTGTAACGTCGGTTCTTCACACCTGTTGATCGCCCAGAAAGTAGGCGTGCAAGCTTGTGAACTTCAGCCTGCTGGCCCAGAGCTCGTGCCTCGCGCAACTCTTGATGGAGGCGTTCGCGGTGTGCCGCTCGACGCCGACGAGCCCAGCGTCGGAGTTGGCCTGAGATGCGCTTAATCTTGGCCAATGCAGCAAGGTAATCATCAGTAAAATCAAGAAGGCGTCCATATGTGTTCCCGTGCTCTGCTGCCTCGAGTCGGTGAATCTTGCGTTGTTTGACCAGGGAAACTCGTTCTTGCTGTAGCCGATGTTCCGCTGTGTCGGTAGACTTATTTTCCAGTGCAAAATGTTGAAGGCCAATCTGCTGTACAATCTCCGCCCACCTGTCGTAGAAGTCACCGGTGTGCTGGTGGTGCGTGGTGCGCTCGCTGAAGTAATCTGATTGTGCCAACATGGCTGTCTCCAAGTCATGATGGAAGTCCTCTCTCCCAATGCCCGTCTGAAGTGCTGTAGAAAGCTTCTGAAAGTCCCATCGTGCTTTCGGTGCCAAAGGTATCGGGATGGGTAGCTCATGCTGCATTTCAAGAACGACAGGGACGTGGTCGCGGGGGGCGCTCTTGGGGATCAGCTGAAGGCTCCGACCTGCTTGCCATGCGACATTACAGTGGCGAATACCTGGCCCGAGACCTTTCGGAATGGCGAAGATGTCCAGCGTTGATGTATCTCCCTGGGCCCCAAAATATGTGGGTCCTGCTTTTGGCCAGGAGGTCCCTGGTGACATCATCCCGAGGTCGAGGAGCATCTTCGAAAATGTTTCACCCGCGGGTCCGTTTGGTCGAAGATGATGGGGCCCTAGGAGGTCTTGGTCGAGATCCACAGGGGTGCCGTCCTCCCAGAGCCCAAAGCCAGAATTTATATCCAGACCACATATAGGCGCACTTCTCGCTCGGGTTAGTTCGAGTCGGTGTCGAATATGTTTCATGACTGTCGTCGCCGCCTGGATCTGCGCTCGTCGTTTATGTCCACTCGCATATATAGGTGGGGGGTACGCACATATAGCCGTTAGATCGATATGTCCGCTCTTGATTCTGATTTCTCCATATCTGCCTGCAATACTCCGTGGTCCTGCATGTACCGCATACACATGTTGACGCTTCAGTCGTCGACCGAGTACGATGCATACCCCCGCACTGTTATTACTGAAAGTGGCCCTCTGCCAGCCGAAGTGGATCGCTGTAAACTTGTTACCTATATTCTCAGTGTGAAAGTCACGGCCTGTCCATTCCCTCACCCTTGTCCCTGGCAGCAGAATTAGGTCGCAGTTCAGGGTTTCCGCGATCTCCCGCAGTCGGCCTGCGGGCACAAGGGAGAGGGGGTTGTAGAGGGCGACGCGCAGGAGGCCCACCATCAGCCCCCCGTATAGGCTCGCCAGATGCATCGGAGGCCGAGCCAGGCAAGTAAAAGGTGAGTGAACGCTAAATCTCTCTGGGAGCTGGGGGGTCGCTGCCGCTGCTGAATGTGGGTTCGGGAGGAGATGGCAGCTAGGAGGAGGAGGAGGAGGAGGAGGAGGAGGAGGAGGAGGAGGAGGAGGGAGGAGGAGAGGAGGAGGAGGAGGAGGGAGGAGGAGGAGGAGGAGGAGGAGGAGGAGGAGGAGGAGGGCGCGCGGCGCCACCCGAACGGCCCCTTCAGCGGGCAGGATAGAGGAGGGGCGGGAGGGCGCCACGAGCCCTTCTGCACCCCTTCTTCCCATCACCTCCCCCTGTACCCCTCCCCTCCAGCCCTTTACCCTGGTCTCCCTCGTGCCACCGCTCGTCGCCTCCAGCGTCCCTCCCCCTCCATCCCCTCCCCTAGTTCCTCGCCCCTCCCTCGCTCCTCTCCCTGCCGCGCGCCAGGGCGCTGTCGAGCACAGTCAGTGCAGGAACCATGCGGCAGCCCTTGGCACGGCTTGTGGGCCCCGAGTCAAAAAAGGCAGGCTGCCCTAGTAAGGGACTGGGCTAACCAGAGGGAGAGCCAAGGCGAAAGTCGGCGACGACGACGACGACGAGGGGCACAGGAGATACGTCGCGACGGACGATCGAAGAACGCTCGGGCTTCGAC
Source organism: Prorocentrum cordatum (assembly GCA_963575745.1). Taxonomy (NCBI): domain Eukaryota; class Dinophyceae; order Prorocentrales; family Prorocentraceae; genus Prorocentrum; species Prorocentrum cordatum. The sequence goes on from CAUYUJ010002670.1 coordinate 525,498, forward strand.
CGTGCAGGCCTCTCCGCTTGGCCCCACCTCGCGCGACGCGGACTTCTACACCCGACCCCGTGCCTCCCGACCTGCGCACCCCTCCCCCTCCTTTTGGCATGACGGAAACGAGTGGTGAGGCAGGGCTGAACCTAAACGGTGTTTTCCGTTTCCGTTTTGTTTTCGTTTTCCCTCGTTTTATCTTCAATCCGCCTTTACCGCAAAACGTAATCGAAACGAAAACGGCCCACGAAATCGCCAAAACACCGTTTAGGCCCAGTCCTGCCCCTCTCCCTCCTTTTGGCATGACGGAAACGCATGCTGAGGGAAATGCCACCGGGAGGCCCCCCACCTGGCGACAAGCGCCAGGGAAAGGCCGCCGTTGTCTCGCTGGGGGAGACCACAAGGTGCCGATACCGCTGCTCCCCGGACCTCTCCTGGGGTGCGCTCCGACCAGAACCTCGAGGCGGATCCAGCGGTGGCGACGAGGGCCTCCCAGGAGGCTCAACAGGGGGAAAACGGGCGAAGGGTAGAGGTATGGGTACCTTTGGCGGTGCGCACAAGGGGGTGGGGGGAGGGGGGAGGGCTTCTTAGAAGCAGGCTGCTTCTTAGAAGGCGCCGGCCTTACATCTATAGATAAGGCCCGCGCCTTCTAAGAAGCAGGGGTGCTTCTAAGAAGCCCTCCCCCCTCCCCCCACCCCCCTCTGCGCGTGGCTGATACCTTTCCCTCCTCTGATCGACTGGCCCTCTTTTCGACCCTAGGCGCCCGCCGCCCCCCGCAACGCCTCTCGAGGAGCCGGCCCCCGTAGGCCGTCCGTAGCGCCGCGTGCAGCAGCGAGGCGTCCGTGCCGGCGCCGTGGGCGGCGTCCGCGCCGCCGGCGATCGCCTCCACGGGGCGGCAAGGCGGCCCCAACAGGGGGGATGGTCTCCTTCCCCTCCTCCTCTTCCTCCTCCACGTCCTCCTCCTCCTCCTGCCCCCTCTTCGGTCCATGCCCTTGTCCTCGACTCCTCCCCTTTTTAGTCCTCCGCCTCCTCCCCGTGCAGTATGATCAGAGCAACGACCCTGAAGGAAAATCTGCAATGAGGTTTCCACGGGCGTGTCCAAATCACTTCAGTAGGGGAGGTCTGTCTGCACACCCACATGTGCGTGTGTGCGCGATCACAGTGAGAAAGCATGGCTCGAGTGCCCGCCTCAGAGCGCATGCGAACCCTCGGGCATGTACTGGTACGATCACGCACCCCTTCACCCCTCTGTGCTGCTTCACACTGCCTCAACGACTCATGCCATGAGTGATTCTCTTCTGAGATAACCCAATGAAGACACGAGGGAGGGGACTACCTCTGACCATGATGTCGCTTCAACGCCTCTTGGAGCGCCGGTACCAGGGCGGCATCAAGAACCGCTCCCAGAACGACAGACACGGGTCCAGAGCACCCATGACAATCTCACTGATGTTGTTTCAGTGGCGCGCGATGCATCGTCAGCGAACAAGAAGCCCGAACTCGTGACTGAGTGTCCACCCGAGGCAGGCACACCACCGAAGAAAACACTGCACGAACATGGAGGCATCCTCGGGCGTTGCCCACGGTGGAGCGCACACGTCGCAGCAGGTCCACGCCCGTAAACACAGCGTCTCGAGTATTGATCCTCCTTTCTCTCTTTCGGTAGGATAGATTGCCTTCCAAATATACATTGCCTGACTGCCTCCTCAATGCTCGACGTTCCGTAGAGTGTCGTCCAAAATTACTCGAATGCCAAGGCGCAGTTCTCCTACGCAAAAGCCTCCGCCATGGATGAAGAGATTTCGATATATGCCCCTCCAGCTCAAGATAATGGCATCAAGCCCACGCTCTGTATCGACATGTGCTTCCACAGCCCACGCCGCAGCAGAACACTGTGATGCGCGATTGCCACAATCACAATGCATTACATAGTTGGCGTAGATGAGGCTCACGGTGCAGTCGCTTGGAGGGTGTACTTAGTAGTACAATATACTTCTTCCCACGAAGCCTGCGCATCCATAATCGCATTACCCAAATCGCCTACGATCTGATTACAGTCCTATTCCGCCAGAGTGCCGGATTGCCGTGAGAGCGAGGGAGACGCATGCTTTTCAGGATCGAATCTGCCAACCTGCGCGTCTCTCTTCTGAACGATGACAGGAAGGACTTCTCCGTAACTCCTGCTTGCCCTCCTCCTTCCCCTCGACCCCTCTCGTCCTCCCCTCCCTCCCCCTGCTGCTGCTCCTGCTGCTGCTGCTCCTCCTCCCCTGCTCCCCTTCCGCTGTCCGGGCGGGTGAAAGCCCCTGCGCCCGAGCCAATCGAAGGGTCCCTCCGTAGCAAAAACACGCCGCGAACAGCTGGGCCCCGTCGATCGCACGGGCGGTCGGGGCACGCGGTGGCCCACGCGACCGCACAAAACCGCGTGGCAGAAACGCACAGCCGTCTGGCTCAGGGGGAGCCCCGAGGACGGCGGAAGGAAGAAAGATTTTGGCGGCAGCACACGTTTCACCCCCTTCACCAGTTGCCGTCACAGTCTCCCAGACTCAGGACGAGGGTACAGCCGGAGCATGGCCACAGCAACATCGGTAACAAACATGAGCCCCTCCCATGACAGCATGGAGATGCCACGAACAAAGACCATTCAAAGGCGGATTGGCCCAAAACGAAGAGCAGAAAGGGGGCCCCATCCAAAGAGAAGGTTGCTCGTAACCCTCGTGCCAATTGAGCCGCAAAAGTGGAGAAACACATGACTCTTCGTGTCGGGAAAAGGGGGAGCGAGAGAACGCCCCCAAACAGATGGGGTGGAGGGCCGGCCTCCTCCGCCTGCTTCACGTTGGCCACGGCGACGGCCTCCACCAACTTCCGCTGCTCTGGACTCAGCTCCGTGCCCGCGGAGGGCCCGGCGGAGCCGATGGCGGCGATGGCGCCGCCCAGCCCCGCCTGGATCGGCGGCGTCCTCCTGCTCCTGCCGTGCCCCTCCCCCTCCCCCTCCCCCTCCCCCTCCCCCTCCTCCTCCTCCTCCTCCTCCTCATTTTCCTCCTCCTCCTCATTTTCCTCCTTTTCTCCTGCTCCTCCTTTTCCTCCTCCTCCTCCTCCTTGTCCTCCTCCTTTTCCTCCTCCTTTTCCTCCTCTTTTTCCTCCTCCTCCTCCTCCTCCTCTTTTCCTCCTCCCTTTCCTCCTCCATTTTCATCCCTCCTCCTCCGTTTCCTCCTCCTCCTCATCATCATCCTCCTCCTCCTGCTCCTCCTCCTCCTCCTCCCCTCCCCCCTCCCCTCCTCCCCCTCCCCCTCCTCCTCTCCTCCTCTTCTTCTACTCCTCCTCCTCCTCCTCCTTCTCCTCCTCCTCCTCCTCCTTGTCCTCATACTCCTTTTCCTCCTCATGTTCCTCCTCCTTTGCCTCCTCCTTTCCCTCCTCCTTCTCCTCCTCCTGTTTCTCCTCCTCCTCCTCCTCCTCTTACTATTTTCTTCTTGTATTAGTATTAGTGTCCTCAGTCTTAGTATTACTCGTATTATTCTTTCTAGTGTCATTCTTATTAGTATTCATATTCGTTTGTTGTTCTTCATATTATGTTTACTCTTCCCTACCTAGGCTCTGCCTAGAAGGGTTCTTACCGTGTTCGCTTAAAGGGCCGGGCAGTGTTCCACGCCCCGGGCGGGCCCCCCAGGATCCGCCCCGCGGTTCCCCCAGTGACGTTCCCTGGGTTCATCCAGCTTAGCTAAGCTAAGCTAAACTTAGCTTAGCTTAGCTTCGCTCATCTCATCTTAGCTTAGCTTAGCGTAGCTTTGCCTAGCCTAGCTTAGCTTAGCTTAGCTTATCTCATCTTAGCCTAGCTTAGCTTAGCTTGGCGTAGCTTAGCTTAACTTAGCCTAGCCTGGCCTAGCTTAGCATCGTATAGCTTACCTTAGCTTAGCTGAGCGCAACATAGCGCAGCGCAGCATTAGCACAGCATATCATAGCATAGCATAGCCAAGCATATCATATCATACCATAGCTCAGCATATCATAGCATAGCATAGCATGATACGGCGCAGCATATCATAGCATAACATAGCATTGATTAGCATAACACAGCGCAGCATATCATAGCACAACATAGCATAACATCACATATCATAGCATGTCATAGCATGGCGCAGCATAGCATATCATAGCATAACATAGCTCAGCAGTTCATAGCATAGCATTAGCATGACACAGCGCAGCATAGCATAGCATAGCATAGCATTGATTAGCATAGCACAGCGCAGCATCTCATAGCACAACATATCATAGCATCATACAGCATAGCATAGCATAGCATGGCGCAGCATAGCATAGCATAGCATAGCATAGGGTAGCTTTAGCTTAGATGTAGCTTAGATGTAGCTTATCTTTAGCTTAGATTTAGCTCAGCTTTAGCTTACCTTTACCTTAGTCTTAGCTTAGCTGTAGCTTAGATTTAGCTTAGCTGTACCTTAGCTTTACCTTAGTTTTAGCTTAGTTTGAGCTTAGTGTTAGCTTAGCGTTACCTTAGCTTTACCACAGCTTTAGCTTAGCTTTAGTTTAGCTTCAGCTTAGCTCCAGCTTAGCTTTAGCTTAGATGTAGCTTAGCTTTAGCTTTAGCTTAGCTTTAGCTTAGCTTTACTGTTACTACTAATGCTGCTTTCCTAGGGGCTGCATCTCCTACGTAGGATCGCACTGGGATAATTATCATTCGTATTATTATTAGTCTTCCTCTTCCTCTTCCTCCTCCTCCTCCTCACCGTCTTCTTATTATTATCATTCTTATTATCATTCTTATTATTATTATCCTTAGTATTATTAGTATGCGTCTTCTTAGTCGTCTTATTATTATTCTTCTTATTCTTATTATTAGTGCCATTATTCCTATTATGCTTAATAATAGTATCCTTCCTCCTCCTCCTCCTTTCCCTCCTCCTTTCCCTCCTCCTCCTCCTTCTCCTCCTCTCGGTCTGTTCGTTTGCCGATCCCTCCGAGGCGCTGAGCACCTCGGCCGCCGCCGCCGCCGCCGGAGTTCATCATGCCGACGGGAGGTGCACGCGATGAACGATGGGGGAGCCAGCCAACTGGCGGGGGAGCGGCGGCTGCTCCCCTACGAGGCTGGCCTGATAATGGCAAGCAATTGCACGGCTACGACGCGAAGGCAGGATCAACCAGCACGAGCCCTCGGATGGGGCGGAGGCGCTCGGCCGTGACAGCGACAGCGACGGCGACGCTGCTCTTGACCGAACTCGTGATGACGAGGTCGAGGCACGTTCAAGATTCAGCTGGGGGTGCAACAATTTCGTACGGAGTGTTCGAAACAGATGGTTGCGGCTGGCATCAGGGTCGGCGATGGCACCGCTGGAAGCACGACCATTTATGGTAGTGGCGCAAGCTCTTCTTCAGAACGCTAGCCTCCACAGTTTGATGTTGAACTATTGAGGACCAGGCTTCAGTCTTTGCACGTAGGCGCGTACCGCCGGATACCGAAGAGGCCCTCTGCGCTGGCAAAGCGCAGTTGGCGGAGGGCTACGCGCGAGGAGGAGTAGGAGTAGGAGTAGGAGTAGGAGTAGGAGTAGGAGTAGGAGTAGGAGTAGGAGTAGTAGGAGTAGGAGTAGGAGTAGGAGTAGGAGTAGGAGTAGGAGTAGGAGTAGGAGTAGGAGTAGAAGTAGGAGTAGGAGTAGGAGTAGGAGTAGGAGTAGTAGTAGTAGTAGTAGTAGTAGTAGTAGTAGTAGTAGTAGTAGTAGTAGTAGTAGTAGTAGTAGTATAGTAGTAGTAGTAGTAGTAGTAGTAGTAGTAGTAGTAGTAGTAGTAGTAGTAGTAGTAGTAGTAGTAGTAGTAGTAGTAGTAGTAGTAGTAGTAGTAGTCGTAGAGTAGTAGTAGTATTAGTTGTAGTAGTAGTAGTAGTAGTAGTAGTAGTAGTAGTAGTAGTAATAGTAGTAGTAGTAGTAGTAGTAGTAATAGTAGTAGTAGTAGTAGTAGTAGAAGAAGTAGTAGTAGTAGTAGTCGTCGTAGTAGTCGTAGTAGTCGTAGTAGTAGTAGTCGTATTATTATTATTATTATTATTATTATTATTAGTCGTAGTAGTAGTAGTAGGAGGAGGAGGAGGAGGAGGAAAAGAAGGGGGGGGATGCGGAAGGAATGGCCAGGGGGCGCCCCCTGCACAGGGGGCATGCGCGGCGACGGGCGGCCTGCGCGCCCGCGTGCCACGGGGAAGCAGAGGGAGGCACCGCGCACGAGTTTGGCTCAGGGGCGGGGGATCTCCTGCTTAAGAAAGATCCCCCACTGTCTGCGAAGAGAGGAGTTAGGAAACGGAGCTGTAGCGTCGAAATCGTCCACCTCCTCTTCCTCCTACCCCTCCTCGTCGTCCTCCTTATCCTCCTCTTCCTCTTCGTCCCGCTCCTCCTCCTCCTCCTCCTCCTCCTCCTCCGCCTCCTCATCCTCCCCCTCCTCATCCTCTTCCTCCTCGTCGTCCGACGCCGCCGCCGCTACCGCCACACGACAACCATGACGGCGACGTCGGCGAGGGCTCGCAGGGTGGGGGCAGGACGGGGACGGGTACGAGAAAATGGAGAGGGCAGGCAGGCAACGAAGAGGACGAGCGCGAGGACGACGAGGACGACGACGAAAACGGCGCGAACGACGCCTACGTCGACGACGACGACGATGGCGGCGTCCCACTCCGCCTGGAGCTGCGCCATCTGGTCGGCCGCGGACTCCTGATTGCCGAGGCGGCGCTGCTCCTGGCGAGCGACCAGGCCCCTCCTCGCCAGGCTCCTCCTCGTCATCCTCGTCCCCGCATCCTCCCTGCCTCCTCCTCCTCCTCCTCCTCCTCCTCGTCCTCGTCCTCGTCGTCGTCGTCCTCCTCCTCCTCCTCCTCCTCCTCCTCCTCCTCCTCCTCCTCGTGCTCCTTCTCCTCCTCCTCCTCCTCCTCCTCCCTTCTCCTCCTCCTACTACACATTGCTTTCCTGGAGCTCCTTGCCCCTTCCGCCCTTTGCCCCCCATTCCTCTTCCATCTTCTCACCCCTCCTACCTCCTTCGTGAGCCATCAGCAATTGTCCCTCCTACTTCCTCCATATTCCCGCCCCCTCCGCCCTCATCCCCTTCTCACCCCCGTCTTGCTCAATCCCCCATCCTCCTTCCTCTTCCCCCCTCCTCCTGTCAGCATCCCTCCCCCTCCTCTTCTGGCGGAGGCAATACGCAGCGCAGGAGGAAGTAGGACAAATCCCACCTGCCCTCTGGGTGCAGGCGGTCTAGGGCGTTTCCTCCTCCAACCACCTGTGCTCCTTCCGGGAGGGGTCACACCCTCCCCCAGGCGACTGGCAGCCAACCAGGAACCATGAGGACACCATGCGGACCCCTCCACGCCATCCCTTTCAAAAAACAATACAAAACCCACTCTGCCTCCACACCTGGAGCGTGCGCGGCCAACCCGATGCGCCCCCCCACCCCCCCCCACCCCAGCGTCGCGCACGTGGGGTAGTTTTGGCTCCCAGCAGCTGCCCATTCCAAAGACTACCGATGACCATGCTCAGGCTCGGGTGTTCCTGTATGCGTTGGGAGGGCGGGTGGGAGTGAGCTGCTCACGTCCTCCTCACCCCTCCCTAACCCTCCCTAACCCTCCCTCTAACCCTCTACCCCTTGGGGCGGACTCCTTCCTCTAACTCTCTAACCCTCCCTCTAACCCTCCTCCCTCTAACCCTCCCTTGGGGCGGACCCCTCCCCCTAACCCTCTACACCACGTCCTCCTCACCCTGGGCCTGGGCGGTGCGCTCCGCGAAGGATCACGAGCGTCCACGACGGCCCAAGATGGCCCAAACTGAACTCCAGAGAACCTGAGGTGGCCTCACAAATTGCCCGCAATACTCCGCAATGTTTCGAGGTAGTCTCCGACATACCTCCAATATAGCCCCGAGACGGTTCCAACTGCCCTCTGGACGTTCCAAGGCACCCTCCAGGAGGCCACAATCCTTCAAACATGCTTGGGGGACAATGGTGGGTTGCCCTTCTCGCATTCTCGCTTCTGATAGGCCTTCGAGGCCTTAGGATGGCTCCGAGACGGCCCCAGAGCGCACCAAAGGGGCCCGAGACACCCCCAAAACGGCCCGAACCACGCTCACGAAGCACCCGAAAAACGTGCCGGGATGGACCCAAGAAAGATCCACTTGGCCTCCGAAAGGGCGATCCGACTTGACGCCGCCCTTTCGTTTTCAGGCGAGGCCTCTGCGAGTGCAGACGGCTCCACTACTCCCTCAAGGAGCCTCAAAGAGGCCCCCAAGAGGGCTCCGACGGGCTTCAGAAGTGGCTCCCAAGATGGCTCCGACGGGCCTCCAGGAGGCTTACCCAAGGCTCGCGGAGCGGAGCCTCCGCGAAAGCTATAAAGATGACTTGTCCGGGTGGTCGTCGTCGTCGTCGTCGTCGCCGTCGTCCTCGTCGCCGTCGTCGCCGTGTGGTCGTCGTCATCGTCGACATCGTCGGCGTCGTCGTCGTGTCATTGTTCCTCCCCCCTCCTGGTTCTGGTTCGCCTTCTTCCTCCTCCACCTCCTCCCCCCTCCCTGCTCATCGTTTCAAGATGAATGGACGCCCAGCTTGATGGATTCTCCCGTCGCAGGTCGGATTCGTTTCTCAGTGGCTTGCATTGGCGGATGTCCCGCTGCATGATTCGATATGTCTTTGGTCAAAACAACTCGCTGGACCATCGCTTCTGAATGGTGCGCGCGCTGCTCACTCGAGGCCCCCACGAGGCTTCTAACAGAGTTCGCCAGGGCATCGCTTCTGGATGACTCGTGGATGCTCTGCGCCGCTGGTTTGCCTCCAATGCGGCCTGGGACCCCCTTGGGGGGCAACGATGGTGCGGACGATGCTCCCAAGCGGCTCAACATCGCCGCCGTGGCATGGGAACATGTGTGACAAACACCCGGTACTCGGTATCTGTGCCCGCCAACGTCCGAGATACTCAAGACGCCAAGCCCCGGCCCCGACGCCAAGACGTCTGAGATACCCCCTGGAGGCAGGAGCGGCATGGGTAGATTCTTATGCTTATTCAACATCGGTTCCCTCTCTTTTCTGCGCCCCTGACCACCCACCACCGCGGCCTAGCACTATCGGGGCAGGGCATGCGACGGCGGATGCTGAGAAAGAGAGATGCATGGATAATGAGGCAGGAGGCATGGGACATAAACGGGGAGAGGAAAATGGCGAGACGGCGGAAGCGGAGGAGGGGGAGGAGGAGGAACCTGTTCGTCGCAGCGGCGTGAGCCGACCACGAAGCGTTCGGCTACTTGCCGGGCCGCGGCCAAGCGAATTGTACACCAGAAGTTCTGGAGAGGAGAAGGAACACGTAGGAGGCGGATTGGGGGACGGAAGGAGGAAGGATGAAGATGAACCGGCGGAATCCGTGCGGCGACTGGCAGACCGACCCCGCACGCACTCTGTGCCAGTGTACATTTCGCGGGCGGCGGTCGATGCCGCAGTGGAGCCCCACAGAGAAGCCTCCTTGACAGCAAAGCAGACCAACAATGCTGGGAGTGGACGAGATGCCGCCCGCCCTCGTCACAAGTGCCGTGCAGAAGGCGGGCAGGACCCAGCCGACCCCATACCTGGTCACCAGTGGCAGCCCCTCTGCGAAACAAGTCCAGAGAGAGCCACACTTAAGTCGGGCAAGTCCCCCTACAGAGGGGTTTTGGACGAAGAATAAAAAATACCCTCAAAAGATTCCCAAATGGTTGGAAAATAGGTAAAACATCGTTTTGGGACTATTTTTAAAAATTATTGTTGAATACTCCTCCTGTAGATGGACAGGCCCGACTTAAAGCTGCACGTCCCACGGCAGCTGGAGCCTTCAGGCCAGGCCGCTGCGCCTGGCACACGATGTCTTCAGCGTTCCACGCCGCGCCCCGCAGTTGCCACTCGTCCGACCACGGTCTGAAGGCTCGTCGTGGAAGAACCGGTCGCGCCCGCCACGAACACGCCGAGTGGCGCCAGCGCTGTGCTGATGCGACGAGGCGTCGCCCGCCCCCGCTCGAGAAGAAGGAAACAGGGGCCATGACCAAGATTCAACGCGGAAGCGACGTGCCGATCTTGGTCAGGATTCACCTTCGCCAGCGCCGATCCGTGGAACATCCTCGCAAATCGACGACGGCCGACCTGGAACATGACCAGCATCGGCATCGACAAGATCCCGCGACACCCCGTGTTTCTTCCCTCTTTGGCGGCGCGCACAAGGGGATGGAGGGAGGGGGGGGCTTCTTCGAAGGAGGCTGCTTCTTAGAAGGCGCTGGCCTTACATCTATAGATAAGGCCCGCGCCTTCTAAGAAGCAGGGGGGCTTTTAAGAAGCGCTCCCCCCTCCCCCCACCCCCCAAAGCATCGCGACGCCTGGCCGGTCGTCGTCGCTGACTTCGTCGACGTCGTCGCCGTCGCCGTCGGTGGGGCAGGAGGAGGAGGAGGAGGCAGGAGGAGGAGGAGGCATGAGGGGCAGGAGGAGGAGGAGGAGGAGGAGGGGAGAGGAGGAGGAGGAGGGGGAGGAGGAGGAGGAGGGAGGGGGAGGAGGGGGAGGAAGGGGGAGGAGGAGAGGGAGGAGAGGAGGAGGAGGAGGAGGAGGAGGAGGAGAGGAGGAGGGGAGGAGGGAGGAGGAGGAGGAGGAGGAGGAGGAGGGGGAGGAGGAGGAGGAGGAGGAGGAGGAGGAGGAGGAGGAGGAGGAGGAGGAGGAGGAGGAGGCGGAGGAGGAGGAGGAGGAGGAGGAGGAGGAGGGCAGGTCGCGTGGCTGACCTCCGCCCGCCGCGGAGTCCGGTTCGCGCCCCGAGCTGGCCGGACCCTCGCGCCGCCGCCCCCGGAAGAAGGGCAGCGCTCCGCGGCCACGCCGCGAGGCGCAGGACGCGCTCGTCGCTGCGGCCCCCCGTGGCGGCCCGCCAGGGCCTCGCCCCAGCTCGGGTCATAACCGATTATTTTATTTTTTCTACTCATTTACATTTTTCCCAAAAAAAAACAAATGGAAGTCCGCTGCCCTTCTAGAAGGCTTTCCTGGACACCACGATCAACGACTGCTGCGGAAACGCACAGGCAAGACGCGGCAATGGCTCCGGGCTCGGGTGGTCTTGCGGGCGTGGCCTAAATTTTGCCCGCGGCTAGGGAAGAGACGGAGGAGGAAGGCCACCCCCCATGGAGCCCAAGAGAAAGCGAAGACACAGAGATCGCTCAAGGTGCTCAGGCCTCGACCCATGGCAGGTCAGAATCGAGCTCTGCCTCTCCCAGGGGCCGATCTGCGTCCGGCGGCGGCCATGCACCCCCCCCCATCCCCTGGGAGGCCCATGAGATAGCGAAAACGCACCGAGGATTGAGGATTGAGGATTGAGGATCCTGTGTTTTTTTGTGTTTTTTCCCCCTGGGAGGTCCACGAGAAAGCGAAAACGCACCGGTCATTGAGGGTCCTCGGGCCTCGTTCTGGACGCTGCGCTGAACGCGAGGAGGCCAGCGCCGCTCAAAGGCGGCGTGCCGGACGCCGCCCTCGCGAGCGGTAGGCACCGCACAGAGCTGTCGCAACAAGGAAGCAGAGGGCCAGCAGTGCCAGCAAGCGCGTGGGAGGGGCATCCCGAGAGTCCGCTGCGAGCTCGCGGAGTGGCAACAGCCCCTCCCCCTTGCAAGCTTCATTATCTTCTTCTTCTTCTTCTTCTTTTTCTTCTTCCTCCTCCTCCTCATCCTCCCTCCGTCCCTTCCTCCCTCGTTCCTCTCTCCTCCTCCTCCTTCACCTCCTCCCCTGCCTTCTTCCTCCTCCTCACCCTCCTCCAACCAACTCCTCCTCCTCCTCCTCCTCCTCCTCCTCCTCCTCCTCCTCCTGCTCCTGCTCCTGCTCCTCCTCCTCCGCCTCCCCCTCCTCCTCTTTCCTGCCTGCTCCTTACATGTTTCTCCCAGCAGTTCCTCGGCCTCCATCCTCTATCCTTGCTCCTGTATTCGTCCCTCTGGCATGCAGGTGGCAGAGCGTGCGGGACTGGCCTGAGGGAAGGTTTCTCACAAGAACTCCTGACCACGATAGTCCGAAGACCCACGGGCGGAGGCAGCGGAGGCGCACGTGACAGGGAGGCGTTGCGGCCCGACGACCAGGAATGGCAAACCAGCCCTCGAGCAAAACAGGCTCCCCCCTCTGCTTCCCCCTCCCCCTCTCCCCTGTCCTCCCTCCTCCGCCACAAAGTGGACGGACGACAAGGCCGCCGACGCGGACGAGGAGGGCGTAGGAAGAGAAACATGACGAAGGGCGACGACGGCGACGACGGACGACGGACGGACGACGGACGAGCGACGACGGACGACGAACGACAGACGACGGACGACAGACGACGACTTGACTTGGTTTGGCTTGACTTGACTTGGCATGGCACGGTTATCAAGAGGCGACTCTCAGGTCCAGACCGTCTCGGCGTGACTAGATTGAAAAGTATGAGGAAACAAAACTGTGCTCCTGCAAGACTCGCTCTTGGGATGCACAGATGCTGCAGATCGGAAGAGCATATAACAAGGTTCCGTCCTGACTCCCAACTGGGGTCCAAGCCGGCAAAGCTCGTCTTCTCAGATTGCTGGACTCCGCCCAGACACGCAGCGTAATGAGCTGGTTAACAAACCCCAGAAGCACGTAAACAGATTCCCCCAAGTCGATCCCCTAAAACGATGTCCGGAACGCATCAGATATAAAACTCAGATAGATCCAGGTAACATCCTGACAACGTCGTTTGTGTTTGCCGTCGCCAGAGGGTTACTCGTTCTTCCAAAACGTACCTTTCTGAAGTGCAACCAGCTCTTCTGGGTCTCATTCCAGCTGCCAGCCTGGATGGCCAAATCGCGACAGGAGACGCCATAGTAGTCCACGAGTTGTTTTTCATACCTCCAGGCGTGAAAATCATAGTGGTGTCTCTGGCTCCTAAGAACGACTTCAAGATGGCGAAGGTACCTGAGTCCTTGTACAACGAGGCCTGAAGTACAACCCGTGAAGGGTCATAACAAGCCATCCTCGCGACGTGCCCAGCCCAACGATGACCACACAGTAGGACGTGGACATCCCAGGTTTGGACCCCGAATTCTCCAGCAGGTGTTTGACGTGGCGTAACATTCGTTTCATACACTGCTCCACTTCTTCTTCATCAGATTTGACGACGACGACGACGACGACCACGACGACGACGACGACGACGACGACGACGACGACGCACGACGCACGACGCACGACGCATGACGCGCGGCGGCGGCCGGCGGCGGCGCACGCGCGCCCCGAGGACCGCGCGACGACGCGCGGCGCACGACGCACGACGGCGGCGGCGGCCGGCGGCGGCCCTCGCGCGCCCCGCGGGGCGGCGGCGCAGCGCCATAGGCTTCGGTCGGGCATGTCCCCCTAGAGGGGGATTCTGGGCGAAACACTAAACATGATGGACCCACGAACCCAGAAAGGGATATAGACATGTGCAGCATGGTCACGTTTTCACGATACCCATTTGGGCGACACCTCACGAAACATCCCACGAGACACCCCGCCAAACATCCCACGAGACACCTCACCAAATATTCCACGAGACACCTCACGAAACATTCCACGAGACACCCCGTGAAACATTCCACGAGACACCCCACGAACAGGCAACCACTCAACCAGACACCCCACGAAACATTCCACGGGGGTGCGACTGGGTGTGGTCATGCTGGGGTGTGGTCGTGCTGGGGAGTGGTCGTGCTGGGGTGTGGTCGTGCTGGGGGGTGGTCGTGCTGGGGGGTGGTCGTGCTGGGGGGGTGGTCGTGCTGGGGTGGTCGTGCTGTCGTGCTGGGGCGTGGTCGTGCTGTGGGAGGTCGTGGGGTGGTCGTGCTGGGTGTGGTCGTGTCGTGCTGGGGTGTGGTCGTGCTGGGGTGGGGTCGTGCTGGGGTGGGGTCGTGCTGGGGTGTGGTCGTGCTGGGGTGTGATCGTGCTGGGGTGGGGTCGTGCAGAGATGGGGTCGTGCTGGGGTGTGGTCGTGCTGGGGTGTGGTCGTGCTGGGGTGTGGTCTTGCTAGGGTGGGGTCGTGCATTTCGCTCGAGACATCCTGCCAAAATTCGAGGAAATCCTAGAAACACAAACGAATTAGTCGAGACATCCTCGAAAGCGGGACGCGGCACGCGCGAGACATCCTCGGAATTCCTGCGCGCGGGGCGCTTTTCCGCGTCGCGGTCGGCTCTGCAAATCCAGCGTTTCGCTCGAGACATCCTCAACAAATTCTGAAAATAAGCGTTTCGCTCGAGACATCCCCAACTCTGCAAACCTGACCGGACAAGAACGGGAAGCGCCGTTTTTTATCCACCACGTGCGTCAGAGGCCGTATTGGCGAGAACGTCAGAGAAACCCATAAACGCAACAGAACAGACTAAATGATGGCCTGCCGCGCTGGTCTGTCGAGGTAGTCTGCTGCCCTGGCCACATCGTGGTGTCGACACCGTGCTTTTCTCTCGGCCACGCGGGCCCCCACCCGTTGTCGCCCAGCCTACTTTTTCTGTTCCAGCCTGTCTTGTCTTTTGTTTGTCCGTCGTCGTCGTCGCGTGCCTTTCCTTTGTCGTGGTCGTCGTTTTCATTATAATCGTCCGCTGTTGCCGTTCTCGCTGTCGCCGTCGTTATCATTTTATGATTGCGGTCGTTTTTCTGATTGTTTTTTTGTTGTTGGATTCCGTGTTCGGTTGGTTTTTGTGTTATGTTTGTGGTCGTTTTCTGTCATCGTTTTTTGTCGTAATTTTCGAGATCGTTATTGACGAAGACGACGACGACGACGACGACGACGACGACGACGACGACGACGACGACGACGACGACGACGACGACGACGACGACGACGACGACGACGAGAGGAGGACCCGTGCCGGCTGGCTCGGGGTGCCCGCGTCCCTCTGCTGCCGCAGGCCGCCGCCAGCGAGTTCCGAAGTGCGGGCCCGTACCCCTTAGTTAGGGAGAATGAAGCCCCAGAACCAACGGTGCACGCCGGAGGCGCTTCCCGTCATCCGCCAACGAAAAATGTGAGCCTTTGGGGGTGCTGAATTCCTCAGAACCAACGGTACACGCCGGAGGCGCTTCCCGTCACCAGGGGAGGCAGGACGGTCCCAGCAGGTCGGAGGCCGTCTTGAGGGCAGCCTGGGCCGTCTTGGGGTCTCCGTGGGCCGTCTTGGGGCTCTCCGTGGGCCGTCTTGGGGGCCCCCTGGGGGCCATTTGGGGTCTCTTGGGGCCCTCCGTGGGCCGTCTTGGAGCCCTCCGGGAGCGACTCCAAGAGGATGTCGGTTCGGAGCCCCCTCCTTAGCCGACTTTTTGAGGATGTCCCGAGCGAAACCGCCAAAACCTGACCTGACAAGAACGGGAAGCGAATGTTCGAACGTTCGTTGCAGGTGTGGCATCACATGGGGACGTCAAAACTGGAACGCTTGTGCGAACAGGAGGGGACTGCGTGGTGCCCGAGTCAAGGATCCCTCGAAAATATACGACGCTCGCGCTCCCGAGGCGCAGATCCCTCGTAAAGTACACGCGATACGCGCCTCCGAGGCCACGACCCATTGCAAAGTACTCTGGGTTCATGCCTCGGCGACCAGGACCCACTGAATAGCAGCCAGATTCACGCCCTGGAACCGCTATTACTTGTATTGTGCGCAAGCGGTCAGTTACCACGCGGCCCCCGCGTCCACCTTCACGATCCCGAGCTATCCGCCGTCCCCTTGGGGTTCGGTCCGGCTGGCTTGCAGGGGGGGGGGATCCGGTTAAACGGACTAGATCCCTCACCCCTCCCAGGAATGGCCAGGATGCCTCCGGCCGTCTCCGGCCACTCCAAGATGCTCCAAGAAGGCCCATTATATTTTGAATACGACCAGCGATAACCCCAAGACGGTCCAAGAGGCCTGTAACATGAACCCTCTTGGATCCCTCTGGCGCCGTTTTCGGGCCCTCTTGAGCTGTCTTGGGGCTGTGTAACCCGAATTCGGGACAAGGAGATGAAAAATCTAGTGACCTTCGGTCCATCCCGCCACCGTGCCGGGGTATTGAGAATGAGACGAAGTGAAAGTTCGCTGGGCTCTTTTGGGAGGCTTCTCGCGGGCCGTTTTGGGTCCTCTTGGGGCCTCTTTTGGGCCTCTTGGGGGCCTTTTGGGGCGTCTTGGGGGCCTCTCGGGGGCCTAAAGGGCTCGGGGTAAAATCCATATGGGCTTTTGCGCCTCGAGGAACGATCCGTCTTGTGATTCTCCTTTTGCAGGTTCAAGCCTCGAAAGCCCATCGAAACGGCATTTCAGAGTGCACCCTTTGCCCTCCACCTGAAGAAAATGCTCGGAAGTCGGATCGGCGATCGACATGAATCGGATCGGCGGATAATCGGCAGCCGAGTCGGGAGGAGTCGAATCGGCGGAAATCGGCAGAACAGTAGGGCCTCGTTGAGACGTCGGGATCCACATCGGCATCCGAAGCCGCATCGGATCGGAATCGGAATCCATCGAAGGGATCGGAAGCCGAATCGAATCGGAATCGACCGAGGCGACGATAGGGGCGAACAGTCCAGCGGGGAGCAGTACATGTATCCAGGGGCGCTGATGACCCATGTCTTCGGCGAGGCTCCCGGGCGAATGCGTGTAATGCCCGCCCGTGGGCTATTCGCCCCTATCGTCGCCTCCGAATCGAATCGAATCGGAGGAATCGAAGCGAGCCCGGCGTGGGATCCTCGGCCGCGGCGTGCTCCGCTGCCGTCTCGTCCTCGCGGCGCGCCGCGGCCCGCCCGCCGCGGCGGCTCTCCGCGCGACCCTTCGGCGGGCCCTTCGGCGGCCCTTCGGCGGGCCGTCGGAGGTCCTTCGCCGGGACCCTCGACGGCCCTTCCTAAAGGGGCCCAGGGACACACAGATCAACACACGCAAATCCCAGGAGCCCCCCCTCCATTCTCCCACACTCTCTGGGCTCTCGCCTCCCCCCCACTTACCACTACCTTCCCGCCTCTTCCCGCGAGTCGACGACCCATCGTGTCTGTGTGCTCTCGCCCCTCCTGACCTCGGCGGGCCTTCGGCGGCCCCATGGCATCGTTTGGGCCAAGCCGCGGTCTGATGTCCAGGCCAGGCCGTGAGGCCGCCGCCGGCCTCCGCCGGGGGAGGGGAGGGGAGGAGGAGGAGGAGGAGGAGGAGGAGGAGGAGGAGGAGGAGGAGGAGGAAGAGAAGGGAAGGAAGCGGAGGGGAGGGGAGGGAGGAGGGAGGGGAGGAGGGGAGGGGGAGGGGGGGAGGGGGAGGGGGAGGGGGAGGAGGAGGAGGAGGAGGAGGAGGAGGAGGAGGAGGAGGAGGAGGAGGAGGAGGAGGAAGGCAGTGGCCTTGGGGGCCCCTCCGTGGCTCGGGTGGCGTCGTCGTCATGGTCGTGGTTGTCGTCTGTCGTCGCGGTCGTCGTCGCGGTCGTGGTCGTCGGTCGGCATTGCAAAATCCGCAACCGTACCTTTGGGCACAGAGTGGGCGTGTCGTCAGGTCCTTTGCCTAGTCCCTGGAGCCTCAGTCGTCAGTGCTGAGGAGTCGTGGCCGACATTTGCTTCGAAGGAAACGACGCTAATTGATAATTTCTTTTTTTGTCGGCGGTTTTGTGCGGTCGCCGACGAATCCATCGAAAAACGCAATGGTTGCGTCTTCCGTCCGCCCTCCGGCCTACCGTTTCCACCTCCGCATTCGTTTCTCGCTTCTTTTGCGCACCGTCCTGACGCATCTGCATCCCGCCTCCGCCCTACCGCCCTTCCCCCCTCCCCCCCCCGCGCCCTGCCCCTCTTCTGCCTCCAGGCGGAAGGGGAAGGGAGCGCGCGGGAGGTAACCGGGGGGGGGGGGGCAGGGGGGGCGGCGGAAGAAGGAGGGGGGGGGGGGGGGGGGGAACGGCAGGGGAATAAAGGAGGCAGGACGGGGAAGGGAGAGAAGGGGGAGCGAAGGGGGGGGAAAAGGGAAGAGGGAGAACGGACGGAGGAGAGGAGATGGAGGGTGGGAAGCGGAAGGCGGCGGCGCGCGCGGGCCGCGCTTTCCACAACCAGCTGAATCGACTTAGACGCCCACGGGCGCCCGCAAGCGCGGGCGGCTCGGGCGGCGCGGGGGGCGGCGGGCAACGCGGGCGGGCGGCGGGCAAGTGGCGCGGGCGCCGGGCGGGCGGCGGGAGGCCGGCGGGCGGGCGGGCGGGCGGGCGGGCGGGAAGTGAATTACCAAGGGTACTTCCCTGGCGAATTCTCGCACAGCCTGCGCGGGGAGAACTTCGCGGGGCAATTTCCGTGCCCAGCGCGCGGCACCTCCTGGCGTCCGATTACGCAAGGGAATCCGCTGGGAAATCCGCCAGGAAGTTAATAGGGGAAATTGGCGGGGACATGTAGCCAGGAAATGAACGGGGAAATTCGCCAGGAAGCTTGGCCGGGAAATTAGCAGGGAGACTCATGGATGTTTTGATCCTAAGCAACCCGTTGCAGTGGGCTGCCCGCAAGGAGCCACGGGGCACGGCGGGCTCGCCGCACGTTGGCGGGGGGGCACAACGCATTAAACAAAAACAGAAGGCATGAACGAGCTTCGCCAAGCCTCTCCGGGGCCATCATGCGCGCGAAGTTGCGCGCCCCCCCAATTATATTTTTACTTGGGGCGCGCATCCGCAGCCGCGCGCCTGGCAGAACGGAAACACGGCGAGGCGCCATTGCAGACCTCCGCGGGGGAACAAGGAAGGGGGAGGAGAAGGAACACCATAGCTCTGCGCGGCCCGAAGCCGTGTCTGTCATCGCGCTGAAGGCCGCCACCACCGAAGCACTGCTCGCGCGATCCATGCACAAGGCGCAAGCTGGCATTTAGAACAAAAGCGTGCCTCGATGCCACCTGCGCGACGCTGTCGCCCGTCCAATGCAATGCATCGATCTTGGGGCACGCGCGAAGAGCGCGCTGCCACCAAAGAATCGGCGAGCGGAAAAAGAAGACAATCGCCCAACACATAAATAAGAGATCCGAACTTGTTGGTCGAGAATTATCTGGCGAACATATGCGTCCCGAAAACCCATTGAGCCAGAATTTGCGCTTCACAGCAAAAGTCCGCCACGAGAGGAACCTTCACAGGGCCGGGAGCCCCATTGCGGAAATGTTGCTGGTTCTCCCGCCGTTCCTCTGGGCTCCCCCACAGCTTGTCGCATGATTTGTTCGGGCCAAAGAAGGCCCCAAGGCGGGCCAAGAGGGCCCCAAGAGCCCCCGAAGACGGTCCAAGAGGGCCCCGAGTCGCCGATCGATCGCTCCGAGACGCCCAAGATGGCCCCCATACGGCTCAAGAGGCCTCCAAGACGCCCCTAGAGGCCTCCAAGAGGCCCCCCAAAGAGGGCCCAAGAAGCCGAAGCCATTGATGTTCCTTCGGTGTTTAATACTTTTTAGCTGTCTCGCCTCTCGGCTTCCCGACGCTCCCAAACGACCCTTGAGGCCTCCAAAACCGTCCCACGACGGCCCAAGAGGCCTCCAAGAGGGCCAAAACAAACCAAGACGACCCCAGAGGCGCCCAAGACGGCCCCCAAAAGAGCCCATGAGAACACGGACTGAAAATCCGAGCCTTCCGCTCCAAGCCGCCCCCAGGAGGTCCCAAGAGGCGCACGGGAGGCCCCAAGAGGCCCCCATGAGGCCTCCGAGAGGCCCCCCAAAGACCCAAGAGAGGCCACAAGAGGCCCCCAAACGGCCGCTCCAAAACGGCCCCCAAAAAGGCCTCCAGACTGCCTCCAAGAGGCCCCCGATAGGCCTGCCACGAGATCCCAACGAACATCCAAGAGGCTTCATGCCCACAACCCATGAATGGTGGCCTGATCGGCGGAGGCCATTAGATATTTGATGCATCCTGGGTTTACTCGACTCCTCCTTCTTATTCCCCTCTTCAATGACCCCTGCCCCTCGCTCATGGTTTCTCGCTCGTCTCTCTTACCCGTCCTCGTATTTTGTTTAAGCAACCTGGACTTAGGGAGACCAGTAGCCGTAGCGTTACAATGAAAAGAAACACAAACAAAGTGCAACATGCAACAGCAGTAGCCGAAAAGAACACACAAACATCTAAAGATGTAATACATCGTGCCTCGTCATGCGTCCGTCGGTCCAATGCGGCTCACAAGGCCTTCAAAATGACCACACGCAGCCTCAGAGGACGCTAGAATGACGCAGGAGGCCTCCAATAGACCCCCAAGTTCGCCCCAAGTCAGCCAAACAGGCGGCCCAAGAGGGCCCCAAGACGGTCCAAAAGGCCTCCCAAAAGGGCCCCCAAGTCCTCAATGGGGCCCTATGAGGGGGAATCCGAACTGACATACCGAGCCTTCTCCGAGGTACTAGGCCTCCCAGAGGCCCCCAGAGACCCCAAATACTGCCCCAAGAGTGTCAGAATGCCTCAACAAAGCCGCCAAGAGGTCTCCGAGACGGCTCCCGAAAGACACCAAGAAACCTTGTGAAGAGGCGTCTTGTCCACAACCCCATCTGGCCCCAAGCGTGCCCCAGCAATCGTTACGCTTCCTCCTCCTCCTGCTCCTGCTCCTGCTCCTCCTCTTCCTCCTCCTCCTCCTCCTCAATTGTTCTTTTTCTCCTCCTCCTCCTCTTCATCATCATCATCATCATCAGCATCAGCAGCATCAGCATCAGCATCAGCATCAGCATCAGCATCAGCATCAGCATCAGCATCAGCATCAGCATCAGCATCAGCATCAGCATCATCATGATCATGATCATGATCATGATCATCATCATCATCATCATCATCATCATCATCATCATCATCATCATCATCATCATCATCATCATCATCATCATCATCATCATCCATCACCATCATCATCATCATCATCATCATCATCATCATCATCATCATCATCAGCATCATCATCAAATCCTGTTCATCCTCCTCCTGCTCCTCCTTCTCCTCCTGCTCGAAGAGAGCCCTCCGATGCATCTGGCACCCCAATTATCGATCCCGCCGACGTCAGAGTAATCCAGTCCCGAAGCAGGAAAAACCCGAAGATATCGTTAACAGCAAAAAAGCAGATACCATGATTCCCAATTCCGCGGGGGGGCCGATGGGAGAAAGAGGAATGGGACAGCCCAAGATGAGCCCACGCTCGACGGACCAGGCACCCAGGGGCGGCAGAGCACTGACTGGGAGCGAGAAGCGTGTGCGACTCCCCCGAGTGGCGCGACGCAGCTCACCGAGGTCACTTGGAGCTCCGCGGGGTGGCGCTTGGGTCCGTTTTGGGCCAGGCCGAAGCGGGACCCACTTACCACTTACGCCACCCGCGGAGCTGAGACAGGTCAGACTTGCAGCAGAACGTGCGCATATGCATTCTCCTGTGGCGAGAGGACGACCGCAGAACCCTCACGCAGGCGCTGGCTGGTGTAAGGATGCTGGCCCTGCAGTAACTTGCCTCGTCTGCACCTGGCCTGGGAGTTGGCAAGCTGACCCTCACAAGTCTGAAGGATTTTCTTAGCCCTGCCGCTCGAGAAGGCCCCACAGTTGCCACAAAACAAGAAACTGCCAGCACGCCAGAGAGGGGGATGGAGGAAGGGAGGGGCGGAGGGAGGGGGAGGGAGGGAGGGAGGGGTTGAGGGAGGGAGGGAGGGAGGAGAAGGAGGAGGAGGAGGAGGACAAGGAGGACAAGGAGGAGGAGAAAAAGGAGGAAGACCGACCAGACGGGCCTCACACCTGCTCCTGCTCGCTCCTGCCCGCTCCTCCCTCCTTGAGAAGGCGGCGCCCGCGCCTCCTTGTAGTTGCACGCCTCGGCGCGGCGCGAGGCGGGAGAGGCTGCTGGCGCGGCAGCCACGCGGCCTCCCACCACAGCACGGGGAGGGGGGGGGGGGTAGGACAGTGAGGAAGGTCAGCGGGGAGGGAGGGGGAGAGGGAAGGGGACGGTGGAGGAGGCCGGGGGAAGGCGAGTGGCGGGAGGGAGGCACGCAGGGCGGGAGGGAAGTCCACCCTCGCGCACGCTGGCCGGGAGGCGGCGCAAGCCCACGGGGGCGGGCGGGCTGCACCCGCCGGGGCCTCTCGCCTCTCCGGACCTGCGCCGCCCGGGAGCGCCGGGGGGGCAGGGGCTGCGCTGGCGCAGCGGCGCGCGCGCGGGGGAGCAGCCCGGGCTGGCCTTCGCATGCCCTGCGTGTGCGGCCACCTCGGACTTACGCCACCCGGCACCTCATGAAATTGCCACACCCTGGTACGGCCTTCTGTCTTACCCTGCCACTTCCGATCCACTGCCCGTGTACGCCTGCGCTCTGGCACACACGTGCAAGATCTTCACAATCTCAGCGTGCTCTGCCGCCCACGGCTTTCAATGTGCCCCTTCTGTCTTCCTTCATGCCCCATGCGGCTCCGATGTGTCCATCGGCTGTCCCGACCGCGTCCTGGACTCAGGTCGCCGCTGACAAAAACATCTAGAACAAACAAATACCTATACGACCAACCTTCGGGTGATAAGGAGGTTCGGGGGGGGAGGAACCAACGTCTTACTCCATCGGTCTCACTATCGATCTCACTATCGATCTCACTATCGGTCTCGCTCGATCGGTCTCACCCGATCGATCTCACAATCGATCTCACTCGATCTATTTCATTCGATCGATCTCGCAATCGATCAGACTATCGATCTCACATTCGATCTCACTATCGATCTCACATTCGGTCTCACTATCGATCTTACGGTCGATATCACAGTCGATCTCACAATCGATCTCACAATCAACGTCATCATCATCAACATCATCGTCATCAACGTCATCAACATCATCATCATCAACAACAACATCAACATCAACATCATCATCATCATCATCATCATCATCATCATCATCGGCACACCATCATCATCACCACCTCATCACCATCATCAACATCATCGTCATCACCATCATCATCACCATCGGGACACCATCATTGTCACCATCAGCATCAACAACATCAACATCATCAGCACACCATCATCATCATCACCGGAACACCATCACCATCACCACCATCACCATCATCATCATCATCATCATCATCATCATCATCATCAACATCGTCATCATGATCATCATCATCATCATCATCATCATCATCATCATCATCATCATCATCATTATCATCATCATCGGGACACCACCATCATCACCACCATCACCATCATCACCATCATCATCATCATCAACATCGTCAACATCATCATCATCATCATCATCACCATAATCATCATCATCATCGGGACACCACCATCATCATCACCATCAGCATCAGCATCATCATCATCATTATCATCATCATCGGGACACCATCATCGTCATCATCATCACCATCATCACCATCGGGACACCACCATCATCATTACCATCAGCATCAACAGCATCGTCATCAACCTCAACCTCATCATCATCATCGTCATCATCATCATCATCATCATCATCATCATCACCGGGTCACCATCATCATCATCTTCATCATCATCTCATCATCACCATCATCAGGATCATCGACATCATCATCACCATCATCGGGACACCAGCATCATCAGCAATATCATCATCATCATCAACATCATCATCGGAACACCATCACCATCACCACCATCACCATCATCATCAACATCGTCAACATCATCATCATCATCATCATCATCGGGACACCATCATCATCACCACCATCACCATCATCACCATCACCACCATCACCAACAGTATCGACATCATCATCATCATCATCACCATCACCATCATCATCATCATCATCATCATCATCATCATCATCGGGACACCACCATCATCATCACCATCAGCATCAACAGCATCATCATCAACATCAACCTCATCATCATCATCATCATCATCATCATCATCATCATCATCATCATCATCGGCACACCATCATCATCATCTTCATCATCATCTCATCATCACCAGGATCATCGACATCATCATCATCGGGACACCAGCATCATCAGCAACATCATCATCATCAACATCATCATCGGAACACCATCACCATCACCACCATCACCATCATCATCATCAACATCGTCAACATCATCATCATCATCATCATCGGAACACCATCATCATCACCACCATCACCATCATCACCATCATCACCATCACCAACATCACCAACATTATCGACATCACCATCATCATCATCATCATCAACATCACCATCATCATCATCATCATCATCATCATCATCATCATCATCATCATCATCATCATCATCATCATCATCATCATCGGGACACCACCATCATCATCACCATCAGCATCAACAGCATCATCATCAACCTCAACCTCAACCTCAACCTCAACCTCATCATCATCATCACCATCATCATCATCATCATCATCATCGGGACACCATCATCATCATCTTCATCATCATCTCATCATCACCGTCATCAGGATCATCGACATCATCATCATCATCGGGACACCAGCATCATCAGCAATATCATCATCATCATCAACATCATCATCGGAACACCATCACCATCACCACCATCACCATCATCATCAACATCGTCAACATCATCATCATCATCATCATCATCATCATCATCATCATCATCATCATCATCATCGGGACACCATCATCAGCACCACCATCACCATCATCACTTTCACCAACATCACCAACATTATCGACATCATCATCATCACCATCATCATCATCGGGAGACCACCATCATCATCACCATCAGCATCAACAGCATCATCATCAACCTCAACCTCAACCTCATCATCATCATCATCATCATCATCATCATCATCATCATCATCATCATCATAATCATCATCATCGGGACACCGACGGTACACCGGCGGGACACCGGCGGGACACTGCGCGCCACCGGCCCCCGGAGAAGAAACATTTGGTCCGGCCGCGCCTCAGCCGGAGGCGGGGCACCGGCGGGACACCGCGCGCCACCGGCCCCTGGAGAGGAATCATTTGGTCCGGCCGCGCCTCAGCCGGAGGAGACTTTCTTCTCGCCCGCCCACGCAGCTTCGCCTCGCCAGCACGCACGGCACGCACGAACACGAAACCGAAACCGATTTCCTGGTAGGAGGGCTCTCCGTTCCACTTCGATCTCACCCCCTCACCTCCGATGCTGCGCCACGTCAGTGACTTCAACAACTTGCACCCCATCAGTTGCACCCCAGAGGATGCACGCCGTTCGATGTGCCCCATAAGCTATGTCCCTTACGATGTACCAGAACTAAGCAGCACCGCAAGAGTCGCACCACATAATGTGCGCCTCACACGCTGCACACTGCAAAGCGAACCCCACACACGGCACCGCATCGGTTGCATCACACGAGCTCCGCCCACTCATTCTCCCCCCCCGACCCCAACACTTCCGCCCAAGAAGCTGCATCCCGGGGCGCAAGGCCGGACCGCTGGTCGGCATCCGCACGCGAATCCCAATCCGCTTTTGCGACGCAGCGCTGCAGAAACAGTCCGCACGCGCGTCCAAGCAACCCGGGCCACCGTATTGCGAAGCGTCCCGCATGCCAAAGGAGGAGAAGAGAAAAGGTCCGGCCGCGGAGGAGGGACAGGAAGGGGGATAGGCGCCCTCACGCAGAAAAGGGGGGGCGCACCAATCCCAAGACGCTCACGAAGAGGCACATACATATAAGCTTAGGTCGGGCATGTCCCGCTACAGGCAGATTTTCGAGACAATCTCCAGTGCTTCGCCGATGACCGCACAATCCCTAGAGATGGCTCGGCGACGGCGGCGGTGACGACGACGATGACGCTCGACCGTCGAACAGCGACGACGACGACAATCTACGACACACACCCCCGCGGCGAGGCTGGCCTCGGCCGCGGCCACGTCGTCGGGGTTCAGGTCGATGGAGTCCCGGGTCGACGGCGGCTCGGGGAGCGGTGGCGGCGATGGCGGCCAAAACGACGGCGGCGGCGGAGACAACGGCGGCGACAACGACGACGACGACGACGGCGGCGGCGGCGGCCGCGGCGGCGGCGACAAAGACGATGGCGGCGACGACGGCGGGGGCATCAAAGACGACACCAGCGATGGCGAGGCGACCACCGGCGACGATGGCGGTAGCGGTGACGAAGGCGGCAGCGGCGGCCGCGACGGCGGCGACGGTGAGGATGACGTCTCCGCGTCGGAAGTTTGGGGTGCTTCTGAGGGTTCCCGTTGCCACGGCCGGACGTGGCTGTGAAAGCGCGGATGGTCCTCGGGCTCCATTTACCTCTACCACTCCCGGCCGACCTCTCTCAGGTCGAACGGAGCGCTTTCATGCTGCATGGTTGGCACGACCACCACCGCCCTCAACTCTGCACTTTGGCGTACCGGGTGCTCAACTACAAACTGGCGGTCTTCCGGCCGTGGCACGCCGCGTGGCTTGCAGCCGCCGGTTCCGGCCGACAGCAGCAACAATAATTTGATTGCATCTTGTGCATCAGCGACAGCAAGTGATTGCATGTTCTGCATCCTCTCAACAAGTATGCGCTTGTCGGCGCCTTCTTTCAACTATAGTGTTTTCCTTCTTTCCTGCTTCGAGGACATCAGACATCCTGTTGCAGTCAGAGCCGGTGGGAACCGACTTTGAGCGGATTCTGGTTGGGCGACGACGGCGACGATGATGACGAAGACGACGACGGAACAAGGGGCGGACCGAGACCTTCGCGCCGTGGGGGGTTCAATTCACTGCAGGGGGAGGGGGAACAGGAGCAACATCAGGGGGTGGATGAGAGGAATGGGGAACAGGATGAGGAGGAGAACGGGAGGAGGTGGAGCAGAGGAAGGACACCGACAGTGACCACGAGGAGGGCGTCTACGATGACGACGATGCCGCTGGAGACCCAGGAGGCGCCCGAGAAGGCCAGGCGGCGAGGAGGCTTCCAGACCCCCAGGGCCACCAACAGAAAGCAAACCGGCGCAGATTTTCTCGGCTGGGGCCCCTGCCTTTCGATCCTCGCTCCTCGCTCTCCTCCCTCGATCATCGACTCCTCTGTCCCTCCCTCCCTCACCCCCTCCTCCTTCCTCACCCTTCCCTCACCCTCCCTTCACCCACTCCCTCTCCCCCGCCTCTCGCCCTCTCCTCGCTTCTTGAATCTTTCCCTCACCCCCTCCTCCTTCACCCGGGCCCTCGCCCTCTCCTCGCTTCTTCTATCTTTCCCTCACCCCCACCTCCTTCCTCCATCCTCGCTTCCTCGCGCGTGGCCGACCTCCATCCTCGCTTCCTCTATCCCTCCCCTCCCTCTCGCCCTCCGCGAGCCTCGCTCCTCGACCCCCGAGGGGGGGGCGTCCTGCACGGAGGCGAAGTCGGAGCGCGCGGCGTCCGAGTTGCGCGGCGAGCTGCGCGGCGGCGAGTGCAGCTCGAAGGGGCGCTCGAGCAGCAGCTCCACCGCGCGCTCGAGGCTGTTGCCGGACCGGAGCAGGGCCTGAATGCGACTGCCTACCAGACCACCCCAGCCCAACCCGAGGACCCGAATTTCGCCCGAACGTCGGTTTTTTTTGTGGGGGTACGGGCTTCAGATGTGTTTTTTTCAATGCTCCCCGACCCCCCCCCCCGCCACTGGAAATGGAGGGCAAATCGGGGCCTTCGGGTTGGGTTGGGGTGGCTTGGTGGGCGGTGATGAATGGGCAGCAGGCATCGGATTTGTGGTGGGCGGTGATGAATGGGAAGCAAGCATCGGATTAGGACACGGGACCGAATCGGAATGCGCGTCGGACCAGGCCGCACTGGCACCGACTCGGAGCTCGGAACCGACTCGGCCGCGCCAGGATGCACAGCAGCGCCACGCAGGCATCGGGCCGCACCGCATCGGGCCGACCTCCGAGGAGGGGGGCGGGGGACGCGCCAGTGAGCGAGCCAGGGGGCGTCCTGGGGACCTCCTGGGGGCCTCAGGGACGTCGTGCTGCTTCACAGCGTGGGCCCCAAAGGCTTAGACCTTTCGCCCGGGGCGGGCTTCTCATCCCGAGTCGTCTTCTGACGGTCCCGCGGCCAGGCGAGGCGGAAGATGACCAGAGGCCTCCCTCGGGAGCGGCCAAGAGGGGGGTGTCCAAGAGGGGTGTGTGCAAATGATGACTGGCGGCATGTGCGCGGCCCAGCGGGGGGGCCAGGGACGTAATGGAACAAGAGGCGCCATGAAACCTGGGGAACTGTCATGGCCACCGCCATAATATCCCCCCCCTAGTCATCCCCACCCCTCTTTGCCGCTCCCGACTCTCGTCCGATTCTTTCGTGACGCGAAGATGCCCGGGTCCTCGGGGCCCCCGCGCGCTGCCCTGGAAGTGGCGGAGGGAGGGAGACCTGGATGGCTGCTGCCTCTGGCGGGGGCCTCCTTTCGGGTGTTGCTAGAAGTACCCCTGGCCCAAGGTGCCCTCAGCTTTTCGCTCCATTTTGGAGCCCCTGTCGCCCTCCTTTCCTCGTGAGCGTTGCTCTGGAAGCCTTTTGGGCTACCCCGCGAATCCTGGGGGCACCTTGGCCCAGGGAGGGAGACTGGGACGGCTGCTGCCTTTGGCGGGGGCCTCCTCGGCGAGCCCTCGTCGCCACGGCCAGGTCCGCCTGGAAGTCCTGGGCAGAACGCGCCCCCGGAGAGCTCCTGGGGAGGATCGAAGGCCCAGGGCGCTGTTTGGGACGTTTTGGCAAGCAGCGTCGTGCAGAGGGAGACGAGGGGAAGAGGGAACGCATGAAAACCGCCCCCCCCCCCCCGCCCCCCACTTGAGGAACTTTAGACCAACTAGACCGCGCGCGCGCCCCCCCCCCCCGGCGGCAGCTGGCAATTGCCTCGCTTGCAGGGCGCCTACACCTACGCACATTCGCCATACTTGCAAAACGTTGACATGACAAAATTCATTGTTGTGGGAGCTGGGGTCGGTTTCCCACTGCTCAAAGGAGGGAAGGGAGCAGCGAGCACTGAGCGCACGAGCCTCAAACGGCACACCCTCGCGCTCGTGCCTGCTGAGCGGTCACGGCCGCGATGCGCGCGTGGCGCAGCAGGGAACTCGCCTTGGACGGCCCTGCGTAGCTCGGAGACAAGCCCCGGCGAATTCTGCCCAGGCTTGCCGTGGAGCGCGGAGCCGAGGAGCCGAGGAGCGCGAGGGGCGCGAGGAGCGAGGGGCGCGAGGGGCGCGAGGGCCGCGAGGAGCGCGAGGGCCGCGAGGAGCGCGAGGAGCCGAGGAGCCGAGGAGCCGAGGGGCCGAGGAGCCGAGGGGCCGAGGAGCGCGGGGAGCGAGGAGCCGAGGAGCCGAGGAGCTGAGGGGCGCGAGGGGCGCGAGGGGCGCGGAGCGAGGAGGCGCAGGCAGTCCTTGTGTTGGGTCGGGCATGCGTCCCCAGACTTTCCTGTTGGGACTATGCTCGAGCACTCCTCCTGCAGAGGAGCATGCCCGACTTGATCCTTGCGGAGGGCCGCTGCTGCCGCCGCGCCCCGTGGCCTCCCCCGGCGGCGAGGCCCGAGAAGCCCCGCCGCCTTCGGGGAAGGCCGGCCCCCTCCTCCTCCTCCTGCCCCTCCTCCTCCTCCTCCTCCTCCTGCCCCTCCTCCTCCTGCTTCCTCCTCCTCCTCCTCCTCCTCCTCCTCCTCCTCCTCCTCCTCCTCCTCATGACGCGTTGTGCCCGCTGTGCGGCGTGGCAAGGGACACCATTTCCCACAGGCTGTGGTGCTGCCAGCACGAGTCGGTCGCCCAGGCCCGAGAGGACATCCTCGGAGAAAGGTTTCAGTTTCGGCCGCTGGAGTACGACTCGTTGTCGGATGCTGATAAGATAATGTACACGATGGGGCTGTTTACCCACCCTGGTGATATATTCCCACCCCCATCGATGTGCGAGCCCAGCTATGAGCATTTTGACGATCCTGATAAAGACGATTATAGAGTTTCGGGGAATATCTTCATGGACGGTTCTTGTATTCGCTCGGTCATAAGAGAATTATCGAGGACGGGGTGGAGTTATGTCTCGGTGTCCGATTCTGGGCAGGAGCTGGGTCATGTCTATGCCCCCCTCCCCTACCCCATTCCCCAAACGGCTCAGGCTGGTGAATTTGCTGCCTGCACTGCTGCTTGCCAGAATGCTGTCTCTCCAGCTGTGGGGTATAGCGATTGCCAGAATGTAGTAGCTCTGTGGGCCATCCCTCGTAGTGAACACTTGTCGTATAAGCGAGTGCACTCGGATATGTTTGTTTGGACCGCAGACAGTCAAATGGGGCCCATCCATAAAGTGAAAGGCCACATGTCGGACGAGCAGGTGGGTAATGATGCCTATCTGAAGTTCTGTAAGACGGGGAACGACCTCGCCGACCACTATGCTAAGCTTGGGGCCCTAGCTCACGAGAAGCCGAGCCCTGAGCAGCAAGAGTGGCTCGATAAACGCCTGCCGGTCGTTCGCAAGGTTTTTGTTTTGGCTGCCCGTGTGCTGCCTCTCTGGCCTCCGCTCGACTTGTCGGAAGCCACTCGTGCGCCCGTCGAGCCGAAACCAGTGCCAGTCAAAGTGCCCCATCTTTGGAAGAAGGTTGGTAGCTTCTGGCAGTGTAATCACTGCCTCACTGTGTGCCGTGGGGCTTTCCCGCGGGATAATTCGAGTTGCACTAAGAAGCATAAGCTCCAGGTTGACGTCCTGCAGCATCTGGAGCACAATTGTCTTGGATTAGCGTGTTCGGACGGCGGCATAGTCTGTGTCTGTGTCCGTTGTAAGGCGTTTTCCACTGGCAATTACGTTCGCTACCTGGCTAAACCGTGCCCAGGTAGGCCTCATTATATTAGGTGTTCTAAGTACTACTGGGACAGAATTTCGGCTGGCAAGCACCCCAAGCTTTCGGACGTCTGGCTTGATGCGGATGCTAACACTGTTGTTCGTCTCTTTAATACCTCCTAGGCCTGTATCTGGCCCAGCCTCTCGGTCTCGTGTCGCGGGGGCGTGGCCCTGATATATGGTTTCATGGCATGTATGACCCGTCTGTGCCATTTAAGTGCCGTGCTCGACGGCCGCCTGGCTCCCAGTGCCAGGCCGACTGCGGGACGCCGTGGAGAGCAGCGTAGCGGTAAAAAATCCTCCTCCTCCTCCTCCTCCTCCTCCTCCTGCATCCTCCTGCTTCCTCCTCCTGTCTCCTCCTCCTCCTCCTCCTCCTCCTCCTCCTGCCTCCTCCTGCTTCCTCCTCCTCCTCCTCCTGCTTCCTCCTCCTGCCTCCTCCTCCTCCTCCTCTTCCTCCTCCTCCTCCTCTCCTCCTCCTCCTCCTCCTCCTCCTCCTCCTCCTCTTCCTCCTCCTCCTCCTCCTCCCCTGGGCTCGCCGCCGAATGAAGGCAGCGCAGGCCGTGGAGTGTTTTGTTCAATCCCGGCGTTCTTCCTCGACCTATGTTTGGTTCGGTCCTGGCGATTATTTGATCAAATACTCGACGATCTGACTTTGCTCAATCACGGTTTTTTTCCTTGAGTTCGGCCTCTAGAGTCCGTGACCGGGTCCAGTGGCCATCAACATTCGATCCTGGACGAGAAACCACACCCTGGGACATCTCATCGTCGGATGTCTGGGGTCTGGGCTTCGTGATTACGGGAGACGTAAGACGCGGGGGACTGGGGTTGGCCTGACAGGGCCATCATGAAAATGACGAGGCCCGATCTTACATTTGACGCGCGCTCCCGCTGGAAACATCCCACGAAAATCGGACGGTCAAAATCCAGGACGCGCTCGTCAGAAAACGTCGGCAAACCAGGGTTCCCGCTCACTCGAGACTAACGTTTCCCCGACAGATCGACATACGCGCGGACATATGAAAGCTCATGTTTACAAAAGAGTGAGGGGGGGTGGGCCGTCGGAAGTCTGAAAAACTCGAAAGCATTTATGAGTAAACCCGCCTCAAGCGCCGATTTGTTTGTCAAACCACTGCTGGTGGGTCGCCAGTGGGTCGAAGATGGGTCGCGGGCGGGTCGCGGGCGGGTCGCGGGCTGGTCGCGGGCGAGTCGCGAGTGGGTCGCGGGTGGGTTGCTGGGCGAGTCGCGGAGGGGGCGCGAGAAACGGGTGAATCACGGGTGGGTCGCGAGGCGGGTCGCGGGGCGGGTTGTGGGCGGGGCGTGTTCTGGGCGACGACGGCAACAAAAACGGCAAGGAAAACAGTAACGGTAACCCAGTACAGCCACGCACCTAGGGACCGTGCAAGACCGTTCGGGGCCCTCACTCTGATGCAGTTTTTGGTCTCCTTTGATGGGCCTGTTTTCCACCACCACCGCCATAAGTTGGAGGGGGGAAAGGAGGACGAGGAGGAGGAGGAGGAGGACGAAGAGGAGGAGGAGGAGGAGGAGGAGGAGGAGGAGGAGGACGAAGAGGAGGAGGAGGAGGAGGAGGAGGAGCAGGAGGAGGAGGAGGAGGAGGAGAAGGAGGAGGAGGAGGACCCCCTCCCCCTCCAACTTATGGTGGTGGTGGTGGTGGTGGAGAACAGGCCCATCATCCTTCGGCTCTTGCCTCAATCTCCCCAGCGCCAGACGCGCAGAGGGTCCCGCCGAGAAGCTGCCCGCGCCACCGAAGCTGCGTGCAACGACCTGGCGAGCCGAGGCCTCGCACGTGAACGGGCTCGGCCAGACGGGCCCCCCCCCCCTCGGCCCCGATTCGGCGGCGAGACCACGAGGGAAGCGAGAAGGGGCCGGGCTCCTCGGAAGGTGCCAGGGCTTCTCGGAAACCCCCTCGCCCCTTCTGAGAAGCGTTCTGAACCTGCTCCGAAGACGGAAGCGGCTTCTCGGAAGGCCGGAGGGCTTCCGAGAAGCCCCGCCGTCCTCGTGGAGGGCCTGCCCTCTCTCACGGCACCCCTGGACCCTGGGTTCGCCGCCGGCCGATGGCGAGGCAGCGCGCGCGCTCGGGCGCACCCCTGGGGCTGGCGCCTTGCGGGCCAGAGCCTCCTCCACGCCGCACACGGAGGAGACCTGCGGGGGGCGGCGGCCGACACCCCTCGCGCGAGGCCGCGCAGAGGTGAGAGCCCCAAGCCCTGACTTCTTCACGTCGTGGAAGACTCACGACGGGAAGTGTTTGGCAATTTTCGGCTTCCAAGGAACCTCGCTTGCCTGGGGGCGGTCAAACAACGACTCGGGATGCAAACCAGGTCCCAGGAAAATGGGTCCAGTTCTCTGGGGAACCACGATGTGCAGCAAATGGCGGCGTCGGGTGCCTGGGGTGCACGGTGCGGGGACACACCACGCGGTGATGCGGGGACAGACCGTGCGCTGACCTCTAAATCCCGAACGACCCTTCCGCACGGTTCGGCCCCCGAACGGTTTTGGGGACCCTGGGGGCCCCAGTCGCCCGAGGCACCCTTGAACCGCGGAGAAGGACCCAAGTCCCAAAACTGGCGCGCTCACCCCGAATCCCACTGACTCACCAAACGATGTGGTCTGTGGCCGACAAGAGAAGGGGAGAGGGAGAGAGGGAGAGAGACCAGAGCAGCACCGGAATGAAGTCTCCAGGCCGCTATCGGCCGCTAGCCGCCGCGGCCCCCGCGCCCCGCGAGCAACCTGCCTCTCACGGCGCGACGGGGCAGCACTTGGTCGAGCGACGCGGAGCGCAGCCCGCGCAAGGACGAGCGCATCGTCGGCGCAAAAAGGACATGTCTGTATGCTTGTGTATATATATACATACATACATACATACATACATACATACATACATACATACATACATACATACATACATACATACATACATACGTGTGTATACAAATTGTTTTGTTGCCGAAGGGTACTCTTAGAGTGTCTATGTGAAAAAAAACGGTACATTCGAAGGACGATTACGCCGACAGGGCGTACCCAATCCTTTTGCCGGTTGCCGTGAGCGCTGTACCGCGGGCTATATATATACATATATATATATATATGTTTATATTCATATACATATACATATACATATACATATACATATACATATACATATACATATACATACATATCTATATATATATATACACATATAGATCCGCCGGCCTCCCTGAGGGGCCATCAGGCTGTAGGCCGAAGTTGCTGCTCCCTGCACCAGTTGCAGTTTCAAGCCTCCAATGTTACGGTCCTGTTTTCTGCTTTCTACTGTAAACAATTGAAGTCCGCGTGGGGGGGGGCCTAACTTTACCACGCCTGGATCGCGAACTCTGAATTCCTGGGGGGGTCGCGGGACACAGGAGATTACATAATACTCGCGCCCCCGAGGCCATGATCCGTCGTAAATTACGCGGTGCTCGCGTCCCTGAGCCCCCCCCCCCCTTTAAAAATTACTCAAGTGGTTGCGTCCCCGGGGCAACAAACTGTTGTAAATTACACCATATTCGCGTCCCCGAAGCCAGAAACCCTGCAAATTACGCAGTACTCGCACTGCTGAGGGCAAGAATTCTCCAAGGCACCCGAAGATGGTTCCAAGACGGCCCACGGGGGCCCCAAGAGCGCTCCAAAAGGCCTCCCGGGAGAGCCCCGAAAGGCCCAAATCGTAGATTCCACAACAGTGTTTGAAGGATTCTGGCCTTCTGGCGTTTTCGGTTTCCCGATGCTCCAAGACGGCTCAGGAATCTCCCCAGACCGCCCCAAGACAACCGAAGAGGCCTCCGAGAGGGCTCCAAGACGGCCCAAGAAGGCTCCAAAATGCCCCGAGAAGCGCTCAAACTGGCCCAAGAGGGCGCCCAGACGGTTCCAAGAGGGGCCCACACAGGGGACTACGAACCGAAAGCTCGATATTCGCGCCCCGAGGAGCAGCCAGGGTGTTAGCGAAGTCCATAGACTCCCTCAGTTCAGGCGGAAAGCGACAACGTCTGCACGCAAACAACCCTCTCGAGAGAGAACCCAAACAACCTCGATGTCACGCAATCATGTTGCTAGACGGCGCAATATGCCGTCGTCTGATGGCGGCCGCCGATGCCGCAGTCGACATTACAATTAAATCCCTCCCTGTAGGGTCTGAGAGGCAATGGTTATACAGATGGAGCAAAGATGACACAAGTCAGAGGATAAATGCTGGAAGGGTGCGAGATGACTGGTCATAGTAACACCACCCATTACTTCTTCCTAGCTCGCAGCACTCAAATGCGTATCTGACAAAATCCTCCGAACACCCCATGAACAAAGACATCCGCCTCCGCGAGCGCATCGGACGCCTGCTCAAGCTCTGCCGGGGCCTCGTCTGAAAACGCACCGCGTCCAGCCTGCTGCCCGCGCCTGCCTCCTCGGACAAAAAAAACACGCATCACACGTGCACTTCCATTCCGTCTTGCGCAAGAAATCCTCCATGACATGCCGTGCTGGATATCCCGGCTTGGCCATGCTGTCTGCAGGCGTCGTCAAAGTATTGACCCAACGAAGAAACTTCACTGCGAGTGAACTGCTGTTTGATGGCACGAGCCCCCTCGCCACTGCGTGCACTGCGAAGTCCGAATTGCGTGGCCTCCGAACGACTGATGGCATCGAAGGACCGCTTCGAATCTGTAATGAACACGCTGGGCACTCGGCGCACTGCTGCGCCCACATGCCACCTCGGGATCGGCGCCCCATGGATCTCCGCCAGCGCAAGTCGGGTGAGCCACAAACTCTCATCTCCAAAAGCGATAGCTCGGGTCTCCACATAGCTGGACCCTGAAACCTTCTTGGGGAACTTCACTGATCGCCAGGCTAAAAAAGAAACTGGCGCCATCTCTCCGTCGCCGAAACATGGAGCCGCAAGACCTGCGACTGGACCCCCTGTCTTGGAGCCGCCAGGTCGCAGCTCATCGCTCGCGCCTGTCCATGACCCCAAGCAAAATCAAAAGCATGGCAGCGGATGGACTGACTTGCCGTCATCCGCATGTCTCTTACAAGCTCGTTCCCTTCCCACTACTCATGGATTGTCGCACTGGGCATATTTGAAAGGTAAAGGCCCGCATCGACTGCATGCTGCGGAGAAATGCCGGGCCCTCCAACTCGCGGTACCTACACCGCATCTCCTCTGAGAAACCTCCTTCGGACTCAACTGTTCCCGTGGTGTCCGCTTGCGGTCTTGACTGGTCTCGGCCTCCGTGACAGATCCAGCGCGATGGCGCAATCACTGCACTGTCGGACTCGAATCCCAATGAACTCGGCCTGTCCCGATGACCGCGCACCCCAACGACGCGTCTGCTGAATCTCCAATCGTGACTTCTTGCACAACCACTGCGTGCACTTGCAATAATACATCGCCCCGACGCACGCCGGCGATGCCACGTTGGATGCCGTCGGTGCCCAACAAAGTCCATGGGCACTGGTCGGTGCAAAGCTGACGCCGCCCCAGCTTGCTCAACCTGGCCGAAATATAGTTCAACCGCGCCGTGGGAACCGTGGTGAGGCCGTAAAATGACGACCGACCGAAAGATGGCGGATGGTCCGCCGAGCTCGCCACTGAAACGGTTCGCCAACTCCAAAAGAATCTTCGCGACGAGGTTCTTGAAATCTGATTCCTCGTCCGCCCGCAGAAACGCCGAAGAAATGTCGCCATGCTCAGGCTTGCAACGACGCAGGGCGCGCGTCTGAAACAGGAATTTCCGAGCTAGCTTTCCCAACTAGGCGCCGAGGTAGCCAGCTCCGTGAGCTGAGGATGCTGGCGCCCCAGGATGACTCGGCGAGCCTTCGCCTTCCTGGAGCCACCTTCCTGGCACTTCCATGTGAGAACCCAGCGCACCTTCACCATCTGCTTCGCGTTAATACCCTTCAACTCTGCGGACCGAACCCTTTGGGGACCTTGGAGATCATCAAGCTGCGCCTGCTGCCCCGGGCCCAGCTCGTTGAAGCCCACCTCCGTGGGCTCGCCGTCGCCAGGCCTCTTCGAGAGCCACGGGTTCGGATCCCTGAGGAAATCGCTCGGCAGCACTCGCGGTGCTCCTCGCTCTTCTTGGAGAACGTGATCGGCTCGTCGTTATCCTGCTGGTGCAGCCCCAACTGCCTGCCGATATCGGGCTCCTCGTTGCCCGCCTGATGCACGTAGTGCTGTTGTCGCCAGTCTGCAAGTCGCGCAAGTAGTCCAACTCATCGAAGCGCGCTCGCTTCTGAGGAGGCTTGTCATCTGCAAATGTATCTTCTTCTCTGGAATCCTTTGGAGAAGCCCCGGGTACAAGTTCCAGCATGGGAGACTCGTCGCTCTGATCCGCGGCCTGCTTCGCATCGGATGTACCGCAATATTGCCTGTCGTTGTGGTCGCCGCCAATCTCCGTCGTTGCGCTGGCTTGCTTCGTCCGATCTTCTCCTCCAATCACCCCGCGCGGGCGTTGCTTCCGTCGCGGCCTCCCCCTCCGAATCGCACTCCACGCAGGTCTGTCCGACCTGGCTGGCACAGGGATCGCCCCGAAAGACTCCCTGTTGCTGTGCTGGTCGGTCCGCGGGTTGCTGCGTTGATTGATCGGTCGGTAGATCGTCTGATTGGTCGGTCGGTGGTCGGTCTGTCGGTCGGCTGGTCGGTCTGATTCGTCTAATGCGTCGGTCGGTGGCTGGTCTGGTAGGTCGGTCGGTGGTTGATCTGGTTGGTCGGTCGGTGGCTCAGGATGATCAGGTAGGTCCCCGAGCGACTCGGCCACCTCTCTCTCCGATGGCAGGCCCCCTGCCAAGTCGACGTGCCCCCTCTGGCCCGACCTCTTGGGCATCTCGCCCATACGTGGAAGCATTCCTGTCGAGATGCCCCCCTTGATGGAGGAAGCCACCGCCTCGCGCTGACTACAATGTCGGAATTGAGTCGTGTGCCATGGGCGACCAACACCACCGAGATGGTCTCCATCCTGTCCGACTCGCCACCGATCTTGCTGCTGGAATCCGCCTTGGGCTCGAGCGCCGCGACCCAGGCAGGGCCGAGCCAACCGCCTCGAACTCCTCGGCCCTTACCTCGTCGCGAACATAATCCAGTCGCCCGGCTTGCACTCGCTCCTGCGCTGCTCCTCCAGGTAGGTCTTCTCCGCCAGTGCCCTCTGCAACTCCGAATGAGCAAGTCCGTCGCCGTTGAGCATGCCAGCCTCCTTGGCAAATTGGTAGCCCTCGCGGGCTGCTTCGAAGGCCCACTAGACAGGAGTGCATCCTGACACCTTGTGTCGATCATTATGTGCTGAACACGCTGCGGCCAAACATTCTGTCAAAGTAAGAGAAGGCTCGCCCAGGGCAATCCGCCGCGCCGTTTTCTTGATCGCGCGACTCAGCACCTCCACATCATCCGTCAGCCCGTGGAACCTCCCCTGCGCGCTGAACCAAACCTGCGCCGTAAGTGACGGGCCATCGCGCAGCGCCTGACTGGCGCGACCCCCGCCTGGATCTGTGATCAAGCACTGGCGTCGCGGATTGCGCGGCCGCCAGTTCTCGCGGAAGTGGCTCGGCACAGCCTGGCCCTTCGGCGCGAAATCTCGAAGTAATGGCGTCGCCCGCGCAGCTCAAACTCCACGAGCGCTCCTCGGACGGCCAGCCCGCGAGCCGCGTCGAGGTACAGCGCCGCGAAAACCTTGCGATCAGGCACCTCGAGCTCGAAACGATCCATCTTCTCTGCCCGCCGCAGCCGAGGAGGCAAGCTGGGTGACGCTCGAGCCTGGCGTCGAACAGCCCGGGTCTTAAGGCGCGCATCGCGCTCGAGATCGCCCGTCGTCTCCGAAACCCAGGCGGGGCAGCCTGGCATGGGGGGCGTGACCTTGAGGTTCGTCTTTGACGCGTGGCCGCCCATGATGCGCAGCTCCTTGATCCACTTGCGCGCGCCCCCGAGCTCTTTCTCGTCGTCTGGCTTGCCCTTGTGGTGCTTGATGTCAGACTCCAGCGCGCGCGCTTGAACCCGGCCCCCAGCGACCGGCCCCGCGCGCGCGTTGGCCCAGAACTCGCCCACCAGATCGGCCCTGCGAAGGTCCTGCGCGAAGTCCTTCACGACGCGCTTGACCGTCGCATCCGGGTAGTAAGCTGAAGACGCCACCGCCGCAGAGCCCGCGAGAACACTGCGAGCAGGATCGCGCGTGCAGCGCAGGGACATATAATGGACAAGACGCTCGTCCGACGTGAGTACACCCCAGGCCTTGCCTCGCAAATCGCCATGGCCGTCACGAAATCCAACCTGGCTTCCGTCGATCCGCGCCATGATGAGAGGTCGCCTGGTCATTTTCCCCGCCGTGGACCGAGGGCGACAGAGCTCGGGAGTGCCCCGTCCAATGCGCTTGCGAGGGCTCTCCCAGTACATGTCCCCGGCGCTGCGTAGCGTCTCTAACGCAAGATCCACCGCGCGCCCATCTAGCTTCCGAGTTCGCAGTCGTCCGCGCAGGTACGTCTGCCACTTGACTGGGCCCCTCTTCCACTCTGGCGCGAGATTCTGCGTGGCCGAGAAATAACCGCATGCCGATGAGAATAAAGTACCCCCCCCCCCCTAAGTCGTTAGAGTTTTTTATCGTCGACCAATAAGAGTTTGGTCGGGGGCGCGGGGGCGCGGAGGCCGAACTTCATTATCACGGGGAAAGTTCGCCATCGAAGTTACTTCCTCCTTATGTTGAGATAACAGCAGCAAGCGAAGCGAACACGTTGTTTCAGGATGTCTCAAGCGAAACCAATGTCCTCCTGTCTCTTTGTAGTTCTTTCTGTCTCTCTTTCTTTCTTTGTCTCTCTTTGTCTCTCTTTCTTTCTCTCTCTCTCTCTCTCTCTCTCTCTCTCTCTCTCTCTCTCTCTCTCTCTCTCTCTCTCTGTCTCTCTATCTCTTTCTCCTTCCTGGCCTCTCTGTCTCTCTCTGCCTCTCTATCTCTTTCTCCTCCTCCTCCCCTGGGGTTGATTATCCAGGGAAAACGAGGCGCGTGAGCTACCCTACACGAGCACTTAAACATTTTAATTTTCATAAAGCGCTTGTAAATAAAACATAATACATTTGAATCTTCAGTTGTTTGTTTTATCCTCCTTTCCTCTTCTCTTTTTCCTTTTCATGTATTATTCTACTTTTCTTTATATATATATTCTCTCTTTAAGTCCTTCCTTTCTTTTTCTTTATGATCTCTCTCTCTCTCTCTCTCTCTCTCTCTCTCTCTCTCATCTCGCTCTCTCTCTCTTCTCTCTCTCTCTCTCTCTCTCTCTTCTCTCTCTCTCTCTCTCTCTCTCTCTCTCTCTCTCTCTCTCTCTCTCTCTCTCTCTCTCTCTCTCTCCTCTCTCTCTCTCTCTCTCATGCCCCCCCACCCCCCCCCCCGCCCCCCCCCCCCCCCCCCCCCCCCCCCCCCACACGCACACACACACACACACACACACCCCTCTGAACTTTTTTATCCCTGGGGTTGATTACCCATGGAAAATGGAGCACATGGGCTACCCTGCACGAGCACTTAAAAAATTTAATTTTCATAAAGCGCTTGTAAATAAAATCTAATACATTTGAACTTGAGATTTTTCCTTCTCTTTCTCCTCCTCCTCTGTTTTCTTTTCTTCTCGATGTTTCCCTTTTTCTTTTTGATTTCTTATTGTTTCTTTTCATTTTTGTTTTTGCATATCGCTTTCTCCATTCCTCCGCCCGCCTGAACTTCATTATCGCCGCGGTTGATTATCCAGGGACACCGAGGCGGATGAGCTATTCCGAGGATGTCTCAAGCGAAACAAGCATATACTCGAGGATGTCTCAAGCGAAACAAGCATATACTGAAGGATGTCTCAAGCGAAACGATGCGTTTCTTAAGCGAAATAAGCAAAAGTTTGACGGTGTCTCAAGCGAAATAAGCAATAGGGGGTGGATGTCCCAAGCGAAACAAGGGATTTGTCGAGGATGTCTCCAGCGAGATAAGCCATTGTTGAGGATAGTTCTATGATGACTAAACGCCAAGGATGTCTCAAAACGTGCTCGGCTTGGTCTCCTCTTGATCATCTCTTACTTCGAGATTATGCTGAGGTCTGGTGGGCGACTTTGATTATCTCCCCCTGAACCCCGAACTTTTTTATCCCCTAGTGCTTATTCTCGAAAGTATTCGGTTACTTGCACGTCGTTGAAACCCGCGTCTTACGCGGCGACTTCTCCTGCGCCCATGCCATTGCCTTCTTGGCCGACTCCGTCACGCTGACATCGCACCCCTGCTCGAGATTCAAGCGTCGGCGCTCGCGGCACTCGGCCGTCGCCCCCGCAGTCGGCCGAGAGGCTCTGCCTGGCCGTCAGCGCTCTGCTGGATCTTCACCTGCTGGGCCGGCTGAACCTTCGCCGCGACTGGGGGCGCTGACTTCGCCGCGTTTGGCACCTGCTGGCGGATCGCAGGCGGCGCCCACGCGGGCGCGCGACCTGGCAAACCCGAGAATCCATCGCCGAGCTCCTTCTCCACGGGAACCCGCTTCGACCCGTCTGGTCAGAGGCGCGTCGCTTCTACCAGGAGGACCTCCGTCTTGCCCAGCACTTTCTTGATCCTGCCCTTGTGCTGGGACTGCTCGCGCTTCTCAATCGGGCGCCACCATGGTCACCGTCGGCCCCAGGTCGCCCTTGACCATCTCGTTCAGCACCCGCTGCGCCACCTCGGACTGTGGTTGGGTAGTCCCCCGAGAAGCCCTTCTTCGGAGCGTAGTCCAGCCTGAGAGCGCACTCGTCGCGCTCCAGCCACGCACTGCGTTTCTCTGTTGGTAGCTCGACACCTCGTGCTGGCCACGACGCGGGCAGCCGCTGCACCGCGGGCGCGCCCGACTGGGCGGGCGCGCTCCGCCCCGCAAGATGCCCCCGCGGTCCGCGCATGGAGCCTCGGAGCGCGTCCGAGGCATGCGATGTGGAATAACAGGATTGAGGTCTCCACAGAGCCTGAAGTCGGCTCGAGAGGTCCTGGAGCCCACGCGCCAGCGGAGGGGTCGAGATCGAGCTGGAAGACATCGTGCCAACGGAGAAAACTTGATGGTCGGTTCGGCTGGTCTCTACCGTCCGTGAAACAACATGACCTGGTGAGTCTCGGATCGAATGGCGCGGTCGAAACAAACGGTCCCTTATGGTCATCGTTCGCTGGAATCGCTCGAAAGAATCACGAGCAGGATCAGGTCGCCGTCCTCCTCGGTCGTCCGGATCGCCAGGTCGAAGAAGATCACGCCCGCGATCTCGACCCAGGTCATCTCCTCGTAGATTGTGTCCGCGATCTCGCTCGGGAAGTCATCGTCGCTCGGAATCCTGCTGCCCTGACAGTATCGAGTCTAACTGCGCCGGGGCATCTGACTGACGACGGTGATGATGACGGGCCGCATTTGATTGACTATAGAAACAATCTCCCAATATTTTCTGGTCACCCGTATGCCCTGGGGAGTCTCGGGCACCGGCGCGCTGCCCCTAGCTGGTCGGCCCCCTGTGCCCCAGCGGCCGCAGCACGTCCAGAGGCCCGTGCCAAGAGCGGCCTTGGCGCAGGCCCACCATCTCCGCCGGCTTGCCCTCCTGGTCGTAGAGCTGCAGAGAATTGCCCCTGAAGCTCGCGTCGCGATCGTTTGACCAATCGACTCCCATCAGGACTGGCACGTCGTCGGCGTCCAAGACGCACGTTTCAAGCCAACTCGCATGCGAATGAAGTCACGCCTTGGACATAGCCTGGCCCAACTCTCCAGTCGCAAATTTAAACACTGCGGCTTGTCGTCTCCGTCGATGTGGTACTCAGCCTGCGGATACTCACTCATCCCGCCTCGACAAGCGAAGTCACTGCGTCTCCGCCGTCCGCCGTAGTAGTCGCCCCGCAATCCAGCGCCAGCTCGGATGACGCGGGG
>CAUYUJ010002670.1:573054-600009 GCA_963575745.1 Prorocentrum cordatum
TTTTTGTTCCCTCCTGATTTTCCTCCTGGAGCCTTTCTTTACTGCCCCTGGCACGAGGACGGGCCCGTGGCGCCGAAATCGAGGAAAAAGGCCAGGACTGAACCGATGAGACCGTCGGAGATTGGTTGGTTGGTGGGGGCGCGATCGAACCACGTGCGAACTGCTCCTGGCTACATCTCTCGAACAGCAGCAGGACCACCGTCTCTGCAGACTCGGGGGGGGGGCGGAGGACCGGCGGGGAGGAGAGGGCAGCCAGGCCTCGGACCCCCTCGCGCCACATTTTCCAGCCGCTGGCCCGACGCTGGCGCCGCTGGCACGGCCGCCGCCGCCGCCGCCGCCGCCGCCGCCGCCGTCGTCGCCGTCCCGTCGCCGTCGCCGTCGCCGTCGCCGTCGCCGTCGCCGTCGCCGTCGCCGTCGCCGTCGCCGTCGCCGTCGTCGTCGTCGTCGTCGTCGTCGTCGCCGTCGTCGTGGTAGCTGGCGCCGCTGGCACGGCCGCCGCCGCCGCCGCAGCCGCCGCCGCCGCCGCCGCGGCCGTGGCCGTGGCCGTGGCCGTCGTCATGGCCGTGGCCGCCACCGCCGCCGCCTCCTCCCCCCCTCGGGGGGCGGCGGGAGAGGGCGCCGGCCCGCGGCGGATGCGGGGCCCCCGGCGCTGCCGACCGGCGAGCTGTGGCGCGGGGAGGGGGACGGGGGGGAGCTCCACCCAGTCGGCCACACGCAGGAGCGGCCCTGGGTAAGAGTGACCACTGGTGCGCGGCTTTTGGGGGGGCCGCGGGGGGGCCAACACACAAGCGCGCAAGACGCCACTGCCGCCTCGCGTTCGGCGATCGGGGACCACAATGGGCCCGCACCAAAGGTCACTCCAGCGAAGAGTCACTCTTGCGTCTAGTCGACACTAAGGTCTCAGCGGTGCAGTTCGCATGGCGGCGCCGCCCCATTTTGGCACACCCCTCACACGTCTCGTGGCCCCACGGGGAAGCTCCACCCGAGGTCCCAATGGCGCAGTTCGCACGGCGGCGCCGCCCCATTTCGGCGAATTGCGCATGGCGGCGCTGGGCCAGCCAGGCTTCCAGTGCCTGCGAGGCGCACTGCGTTGCGCACAGACGGGGGAAGGGGGGCGGGAGGGGGGGACACGGCGGAAGGGGGGGGCAAGCTAGGTGCGCTCGCGTCATATCTGACGTCCTACCCCTCCCTCCCATCCCTTACCATGGCGCTGATTTTCTCTATCCGCGGACGCGTGTCGTAGCGGACCTGTGGCTCCGCGCGCGCGTGCGTAGTGGGTGGTGGTGCACGTGCGTGCGTGCGTGCGTGTGTGCGTGGTTGTCGTGGTGGTGGTGGTGGTGGTGGTGGTGGTGGTGGTGGTGGTGGTGGTGGTGGTGGTGGTGGTGGTGATGGTGGTGGTGGTGGTGCTGGTGGTGGTGGTGCTGGTGGTGGTGGTGTTGGTACTGGTGCTGGTGCTGGTGGTGGTTGTGGTGGTGGTGGTGGTGGTGGTGGTGGTGGTGGTGGTGGTGGTGGTGGTGGTGGTGGCGGTGCGGCGCGGTGGTGGCGGGCGGATGGGCGCGCGAGAAAAAGGCCCGCGCTGGGGCGAGAACGCCATCCTGAACGACGGAGGCCAAACACCGATCCGAAAATGAGGCCCACGCTGCAGCGGGAGCACGATTCGGAACGATTCGGGAGCAGAAATGAGGCCGGCGCCTCAACGAGAGCAGCATTTTGGGAAAAAATGACGCCGGCGCCTCAGCGAGAGTCGTTTCCCGGGATTTCCCGGGAATCCTGTGTGTAAAAAACAATACGCGGAGGGTGCGCGGCCATCACCCGGACGCCATCAGGGGAAGAGGGAGAGTATTTTCATATTGAGTAATTGTCAAGGGAGGGGGGGGGAAGGAGCACGGGGGGGAGGGCTGGAGGGGGGGGGGGGAGAGTGAGGGCGAGGAGGGGGGAGGGCAGGCAGGAAAAGGAGGGGGGGCGGAGGCGACGTGCCGCCGCGAGCGTAGCCAGCGCCCTGCGACCATCCTTCCGAAGACGGCAGCCCTGCAGCACTCGAAGAGCTGGACCTGGCTCGCCCGACTTCGAGCTCCGCGTCGCGCGATGCGCGGCGCGCGCGCGGCTTCGCGCCCTCGCGCGGCCACCTTGGAGGAGGGCAGCCCTCGGGCCTGTACTGCGATGCGCCAAGCGCAGTGCCCCTGCGCCCCGCACGGGT
The DNA here is from genome assembly GCA_963575745.1 of Prorocentrum cordatum. Classification (NCBI taxonomy): domain Eukaryota; class Dinophyceae; order Prorocentrales; family Prorocentraceae; genus Prorocentrum; species Prorocentrum cordatum. Next base: position 575,252 of record CAUYUJ010002670.1, read on the forward strand.
GGCCAAACTGACGGCGTCGACGTGCTTCTTCGAGGCGAATGGCTTCGTACATGGAGATGTCCGTCAGCGCCAGCCACACCAAGCGCAGCGAGCGCACGAGGTACGATGTCGAAGTGTTTCCTCGAGGCGAACTGCTTCGCATATGGAGGTATCCCTCGGCGCCATCCGCATCAAGCGCTGCGAACGCGCGAGGTGCACCGGCGGCGCGACCCGCCCGTCGAGCTTGGCGCCCATCCCCGCCGATGCGTCCAGCTCCTCCCTTCTGGGTTTGGTCTGGTTCGGAGTGGCGCTCCCCGGCAAGCCTGCGAAGGCCGACTCCAGAAAGCCTGGACCAAAAGAGGTTGGCCTCTCGCTTTTGCTTCCGCCAGCTTCCGCCATTGGACCCGCCATCATATCAACTCCGCCAGCCTTAGGCTTAAGTCGGGCGAGTCCCCCATACAGGCGGATTTGGAGGAACAATTAGAAATATTCAAAAAATACACCCGAAAGAAGCAAACCATGATGATAATAAGAATAATGATAAACAAATAATAATACAAATCATAATAATACAACTCAGCATAATAATTAAACTCATAATAATAAAACTCATAATAATAATCGCAGTAGTAAACATGATACGAATAAGAATACAACCACGAATATTGATAGTAGTAGTAGTAGTAGTAGTAGTAGTAGTAGTAGTAGTAGTAGTAGTAGTAGTAGTAGTAGTAGTAGTAGTAGTAGTAGTAGTAGTAGTAGTAGTAGTAGTAGTAGTAGTAGTAATAATACTAATAATAATAATAATCATGCTCATAATCATAATGAATCGTCCCCAGACTATTGTTTGACTATCTTCGAATATTCCTCCTGTAGAGAAACAGGCCCGACTTCACCTTCAGCCGCTGGCGAAGATGCGCCGAAGGCGAGACGCGGACTGGGAAGCCACAGAGCCGGGCCGTCCGTTCGACTGTCTCCCACGCCCCGCTGGGACTCGGCCGTGGGTGTGGGCCCCAGTCGTCAGGCTTTGTGTGGTCTTGCGTGCGCCAGCGCCTGGCCCGCTCCGGCACATCCCGGATAATTACGTGCTCCGAGAGGAGCAGGAGGAGGAGGAGGAGGAGGAGGAGGAGGACCGTTTAACCGATCCCCATCCCCAGTGGCGTGGCCTGGGCCCCACTGGCCGATTTACCCCCCTGGATGGGGATATAGGTCGTTCCCTTCGGGTCTCGAGGGGTGTATCAAAACTGGGGTGGTAATTTGGTGGGGATCTTGAAGGGGATGGGGATGGGGATGGGGATGGGGATCGGTTAAACGATACCGAGCCTTGCCCGCTCTGGCACATCCCGAAGAAATGCATGCTCTGAGGGCTCTCCTGCTGTGCGCAGAGTCCTGTTGTCCTCCAGTCCCTCCACTTCTCCGCGACCTTGGACCCGAGGAGCCGCCGAACCCAAGCAAGGGCGCCAATGCCTCGCAGATTCGCCACACGGCTTGACGCTGCTGTGCGCCAGTCGCTCGGAAGCGCACCTGGGGGAGCTTGCTGAGGCGACGGTCGAAGCCAGCGAAGACCGCACTCAAGCCTGACCTCCACCCCCGGAACTTCCTCGGCCTGGATGCCCACAGCGATCCACTGCAAACCGGCCAATGCTTCCATCGCCCACGCCTGTCCCACCAGCGCCCTACTCGGAGCAGCAGGCGACAAGGCTGCGCCCTCGTTGAGGCCACCATCAGCGCCGCCCGTGCCGCGGTTGGGCACCTTTCCGCCACCGAGCTCGACTGCATGGGCCGCACGCTCGCTGGAGAACCTCAAGCGTCTGCTGGCGCAGCTGCGACAGGCTCCAAGTCGAACTGAGAGGGGGCTGCATTAGACGCGGGAGCGAGAGGAAACAGGTGGAGGAGGCAAAGGGACGGACAGGGCGGAGCAAGATGGAACAACCATGAGTACGGCGTGAGCAGTCAAGCTACTCATCATCGTAACGAGGCATCGGAGAAGGGCCCACCAGAACAGACCCGTTCGCTCCGATTGCCGTGGATCAGGGAAGGACACGTGCACAACGGCATGCCGCACTACACTGCGCTCCTTGTCAAACGCACGGTCGCGTTCTCGAACATCGGAGCCAAGCTTGGACGCACGCAGGGAGCAAGGAACTGCACAAACGTAAACTATCGGAGGTCCGCGCGCGTTTCTGGGAACGGCGCTGGACCGCTGGACGCCCTTCCTTGGCGCGCGGAGCGTGCCAGGCGCGGCGCTGGGCGGGCCGCCGTGGGGCCCAGCGCCGACGCGAGAAGTCCGCGCGGGCCTCCGAACATCTGCAGGCTTCTGCGGCCGGTTCTGCTTCGAGCAAGTCCATCGGACTCAGACTGAGCGGCGCTGAGAGAGGGCGTTGCGCACGATGGCATGGCGACCTTGCGCCGCGGCTTGCGCGGGCCGCAAGCGTGGTACACCGCGTGGAGACGAGGACGCTTACGCGGCCAAGGCCACGTCAACCACGCGCTCCAGGTCGGACAACGCCCACACAGCCCAGGCCTTCGAAACCTCTGAACATAATCAGCTTCGTGTTGAAAGGGACACCTAATAGCCAAAAGTCGTCACCTGCTGGCTGCGTACGTGACAGAGTATGAAAGCTCTCCTGCCCGAGATCAACCTCCACTCTTGCGCGGCCCAAGGCGTGGAGGGATGCCCGGCACCTACGATGCTGGCAAGAGCGCCATCATATCGGCGTGGCGCGCGCATGCTGCTACGAACGCCCGCACCCGCTTGTTTGCTGTGCTTGGGCCCGTGCGTGCAACTTTTGGTGGGGTCAATCAACATCGAACCAGGCAATCGGATCGGATCGGACAGTGCATCGTATCGGACCGCATCGGCACTGAGTCGGAAGCGAATCAGATCGGCCGCGCCACGACGTGCAACAGCGCCGACCAAGCACCGTGCCGCATCGGATCGACGGAATCTCAGAATCGAATCGGACTGGGCGGGCCCAAAAGGATATCAGATCGGATCGAAGTGGACTGTGCGTCTGGTGCGTGCGAATGGCAGCGATTGACACAAAACCGAGTCACCGAATGGAGTCCAATCTCTCGGAAACTTCCCCCCCGCTGTCAGACATGAGGAACATGTAGCGCCAGGGCCCGTGCGCTCAACGTCCGGTGCAGACGAAGGACCGCGCTCTGGGGCGGGGCATGGAGGAGGAGGAGGAGGAGGAGGAGGAGGAGGAGGAGGAGGAGAAAGAGGAGGAGGAGGAGGTGAGGAGGAGGAGGAGGAGGAGGAGGAGGAGTGGGGGAGGAAGCGGAGGAGGAGGAAGCGGAGGAGGAGGACGACGAAGACGGTGCAGGACGATGCCGAGTCAGCGAGAGCAGAACTTGTGTCCTCGGTGGTGCAGGAACGTCCCGAGCTGACGTCGGCAAGTCGTCCGCCGCAGAGTGGCAGGGGGACGAGCCGGCACTGCCGCCGGCACTCGACGACGCCTTGGGCCTGCCAGGGGGCAAGCAAGACAAGACGAGGAAGTCCGTGCCCGTGCCCCTGCCCGTGCCCGTGCCCTCCTCCTCCTCCTCCTCCTCCTCCTCCTCCTCCTCCTCCTCCTGATCCTCCTCCTCCTCCTCCTCCTCCTCCTCCTCCGCCTCCTCCTCCGCCTCCCTCCGCCTCCTCCTCCTCCTCCTCCTCCTCCTCCTCCTCCTCCTCCTCCTCCTCCTCCTCCTCCTCCTCCCCCTCCTCCTCCTCCTCCTCCTCCTCCTCCTCCGTAGCCATTTTGGCTCAAGATGCCCAGTTCCACAGGGGAACAAGTGGATACCGCTAGTCCGCGGCCAGTGCCAGGGCTTTCGGGCCCGACAGCCCTTTCTTTCTTCTTAGTGCAGTCTGCAGCACCATGGCTGGCGCCGGCCGCAAGGAGCGCCAGGATTGGGTATGCAGGAGCTGCACTACCAAGCGCGGCAGGCAGCTCATCAACTACGGGTCTGCGCTCAAGTGTCAAGGGTGCAGGCTCCACAAGAAGGACGTGTACGGCGGGCCCGTGCCGACGAAGGAGCCTTCGACGCGGGCTGCTGCCAAGAGCAAGAAGCGGGCCCCCTGGACGGCTGAGGGCAAGCTCGAGAGCGAGCTCGCGGCCATCAGGGCGGAGCTCGACGCCGCCAAGAAGAAGCTGCGCACGCAGGAGTCCGACCAGGGCGGGACCGCGCCCATGCACGTGGACGATGGCAAGTCGGGCGAGGACGCCTCGGCAGCCGACGAGATCAAGGTGTGCGAGGCGGGCCTGGCCACGCTCAAGGACGTGCAGCACGACTGGGCCATCGGCCCGCGGGATGAGCTCAAGCGCAGGCTCGCCGCCGCGAAGGACAGGCTCTTCGCTGCCAAGCCGCTCCACGCTCGGGTGCAGGCGCTGGCCCACAGGCAGAAGAACCTCGCGGACAAGCCCTGCAAGCTGGAGCGGGCTGAGCGCGAGGCGGAGGACCGCGTCAAGGAGGCGCAGGACGAGCTGGAGATCAAGAGGCAGGGCGTCAGGGAGCTCAAGGCGCAGCAGGTGGCCCTCCAGGCCGAGCAGGCGGCGCTGCAGCAGCAGGTCCCTGCCGCGCCAGAGGAGCGTCCGCCTGGGCAGTCCATGGAGAACGACGTCATCAGGAACACGGGCGGCATCACCCTCGGTGACCTGGAGCGGGCCCTCAGCGGGGCCCTGGCTGCTCACCCCGACGGCACTGTGCCGGCCGCGGGCGACTTGCCGCAGCGGCTGGCCACGGCGCTCTGGGGGCCCCTCCAGGAGCTCACGCTGCAGCGGAAGCGCCAGCGGGCCGACGCTGCGGAGGCAGCCAGCGCCCCGCGCACCCCTGCAGCGCCCGCAGACGGAGACGACGATGATGCCGCTGAGCTGGGCGCTGGCAGCGCAGGCGGCGCCCCCCCCGCTGCCGCAGCGCCGCGCTGGGATCCCGCCGCGATGGAGCCCGAGAAGCTGCGGCAAACCATGGCCGAATTCTCTCCAGGGCCAGCAGAGGAGTCCAGCGACGCCGTGCTGGCGCGGGCCAAGGAGCTGGCGGTCAGGGGCTTCAGTCCTTACTAAGCTCATCATCGCGATGTCCTGTGTACAAGCGATGGCTAAAGGTACTATCACCACCAGCAACGTTACTTCGTGGGGGTCACTGGCGCCTTGCCTTGAGACCCTCGAGTCGCACGTCGTTCTCGTTCAGGAGCATCACCGACGGGACGAGGCGAAGCTCGCCGACCTGCAGCACGAGGTGCTGGACCACGGGTTCGCGGGCATCTGGGCGCCAGCGGTGGCAGGTCCCACCTCAGCAGAGGGCACGACGGGCGGGGTCGCTGTCCTGGCCCGCAAGAACATCCCCGTCACGGCCCCGCCGCTGCTGCCCTCGGCCACGCTGTGGCCAGGGCGACTGGTTGCCGCCCACGTGCATTGGGGAGTACGGGGTGGCATTGTCTTCGTATCGGCCTACCTGGTCGACAGCGTCGGCATGAACGAGGTGAACCGCAGCATCTTCGGCGCGCTCACCCGCTACCTCACGAAGCTCACTGCTTCGGGCATCGACTGGATAGTCGGCGGCGACTTCAATGGGCCTCCCAGTTTCCTGCCCATTGCGCAGTTGGAGAAGGCGGGGGGCCTGTGGCTAGCGCCGTCGGCCGACACCTGTCGCCCGCAGGTGGGCTGCGGATCGGTGCTGGACTACTTTCTGGTCGGTGCGAATCTGGCCACCCGCATCTCGACTCCGAGAGTGTACGAGCTGGGCATCACCTCCCCGCACCTCCCTGTCAACATGGAGCTGCGGGCCGCTGACCTGGACATGCGCGTGAGGGTCCCGATCGCTCCCAGGGCGATCCCAGCGGTGCCGCCCATAGGATGCAGCCGAGGTGTCGAGGATTGGGCGCCTGCTCTGGCTCAGGTGCGCGCCACGGCCTGCGCCGAGGAGCTGCCAGCAGCTTGGGACGCCGTCGTCAGCACCCTGGAACAGGAGTTGCTGGACCGCTACGACCAGGTCGGCGCAGCGCGCAGGAGGTTCGAAGGGCGCGCGGGGCCCCTTGCGACCAAGATGGCGCCAGTCAAGTGGAAGCCACAAGGGCAGCGTGTCCGACTGGGTCCTGATGTCATCGCGGCCAAGATCGCGGGCAGATGGGCGCGTCATTTCATGGGGGTCAGTGCGTACCTCGCGAAGGCCAGCAGGAGGCTGCACTCCGCCAGCCCGCAGTGCGACCTTCCCCCCGAGCAGTACCATGAGCTTGCGGACTTCGTCGCGAGGGCGCTGGAGTATGGGCGAGTGGTCATGGACAGCAAGAAGACGCTGGCGCTGCTCCCGCATTGGGTGAGGGCCTTCTTCGAGCAGGGCTTTCGCGTCATCGGCAACATCGACTTCCTGGAGCAGGCGGGCCGCATCGTCCAGTTCGCCAAGGACGCCTACGCGGACGCCCTCAAGGTCAGGCAGCAGCGCTGGGTCCAGTGGGCCAACGACAGCCTGAGGAACGGCGCTGGCAAGGCGCACCGTTTCACCCGAGCTGCGGGCGCTGCAGGAGGTGCTGGCGCAATGGCATGGCACTCACACCGAGCTTGCCACTGGACATCCTGCACAGGACTCCGTCCAGCAGCAGCAGGTAGCCAGCCAGCACCTGATTTGCGATCGGGAGATGAAGGCCTGGGAGGACGTCTGGACGTGCCACAAGCTCGGGGCGCTGGAAAGGCCAGCCGACTTCGATGAATGGGACGACCTAGAGGACCTCACCGTGGAGACGCTGCAGCAGGCCGCCTGCAGCTTCCCCACCACCACGGCGCTGGGCCCGGCGCAGATCGGCATGCGCGCGCTCACCTGTCTCTCGGACGAGGGCGTGTACACCTGCGGCCAGCTCTTCATGAAGTGCGAGGCGCTGGGGGCCTGGCCCAGCGATAGGCTGTGGCATGCCATGTGTCGAATCCCCAAGGCCTCGGGCGGATGCAGGCTGATCACGTTGATGCATTCTCTGATCCGCTGGTGGTCGAGGGCACGTGCTGCGACGTCCAAGGCGTGGCTCACTGCGCACCCCAACGCCAGTATTTGGGGCATGGGAGGCGGCAGATCCTCCTCCGACTCCGCCTTCGACCTCAACCTCGAGACGGAGATCTCGGACTGCCTGGACGAGCACGTGGTCATTGTCATGCTGGACGCGTGGAAGTTCTTCGAGACGATCAAGCCCGAGTGGTTACTCATCGAGGCGCGGCTGCTGGGCATGCCGCTGCGGTTGGTCTGGATGCTGATTGAGTTGTACAGGCAGCCGAGGCGACTGCAAGCCTTCGGCTCAGTGTCTTACGCGGTCGTGTCTCATCAGGGAGTGCTCGCAGGATGCACCCACGCCTGCGCCTTGGTCACCCTTCTAATGTTCAGGCTGCTCGAGCAGGTACGAGATGCAGGTGTCACCCCGAGGGCCCTCATTGATGACGTCACCTTGCAGTGGCGAGGCAGGCGGCTCTCGCAGCTCGGAGTGCTCTGGGCGGCCACCACCAGGTTCCGAGAGGGCGCCCAGGAGCGAGGCATTGTTGTGCAGCCTACCAAGTCGGGCTACTTGGTCTCGTCGGACGCAGCGGCTCGTGAGTGTGCCCGTCACGCGGCGGCCCGCAAGCTGACAAAGATGCGGTGGGCCCGCAACCTGGGGCACGACCTGGGCGGGCGAAGAATCGCGAGGCTCCAGACGGTGAAGCGGGTGCGGCAGCTCAAGGAGCGGCGCGGCAAGCTGGCAGCCTTCAGAGGTGCAGTGGGCAGGCGCGCCACCTGCCTGTGGAAGACGGGCCTCATGCCGAGTGCGGCGCACGGGGCTGGCGTGTCGGGACTCACCGACGACACGTTGCAGGTGCTGAGGGCTGAGGCTGGCAGGCTGGCGGGGGCTCGGCCTGGTGCTTCGAGCGTCACGGTGTACCTTGCCACGCAGAAGGCTCGGGAGTACGACCCCATCTATGGCGCCACCTGCGACATTGTGTGCAGATACGCCAGCTGGATCTGGGAGCAGCGCACCTCCCTGGCGAGGCTCCACAGGGCCTGGGCCAAAGTCACGGAGCGGGTTGTGAGGCGCCCGTCTTGGGCAGAGGCTCGCGGGCCCATCGCCTCCGTCACGCTCGCGCTGTGGCGTATCGGCTGGCACATGTACTCTAGCACAACCCTTGTGACCGACCAGGGCATGGCGGTCAACCTCCCACGTGCCCGAAGGACGTCAGGATGCATTTGGCCGACGGTGTGCAGCGATGGCAGGCTAGGCAGATTGCGGCGCACCACAGCCATCACGGCGAGGTCAAGCCATGGGCACGGGCCATGCGACTCTGTGTGGGCGACGTGCGTGCGGCGATGGCGGAGGGCCCGTCTGCCACCAGCCTGCGCCACCACTGGGCGGCGGTGGCATGGACGCAGCAGGCCCAGCACGACCTGGGGCTGGCGACGGCGCCGCACTGCAGGGCCTGTGGACATCCATCCGACTCGCCTGGCCACCGCTTCTTCGGCTGCGAGGTGCTGGTGCAGCCGATCACCGAGGAGGAGCAGGACCAGCAGCTGCCGCCCGAGTCGATGCAGGACGTCCGCACCTTCATGTGCAACAAAGGCCTGCAGGAGGGAGGCAGCTTCGAGAGCGCCGACTTCCAGATGTGCCTGCCCTGCATGCCGCCCCTCGTGTCGCCCGCTGCGGAGCAGGCCGAGGTGAAGCTCTGGGGCCGCTGGCCTAGCCAGGGGGAGGACACGGCCTCTCGCAGCAACGTCGTCTTCACCGATGGCTCTGGCTTTGCGTCCAGCATACCCGAGCTGAGGCGCTGCGGGTGGGCCTGCGTGCAGCTATCCCTCCAGGGGTTGCCTGTGAGGGCGGCCTTCGGGGCGCTGCCAGGGCCGCTCCAGACGGTCGGGCGCGCGGAGAGGCACGCGCTGCTGCAGGCAATGCGGCTCTTGGGGCCGCAGCTCGAGTTCGTCTTCACCGACCTGCTGTCGCTGGAGAAGGAGTGCAGCCACTGGGGGCATGAGCTGGAGGAGGCGCGAGCAGCACATGCCACAGTGTGGCGACGGATTCGCGCCCTGCCTGGGCGGCCCGAAGTCAGGTGGATTCCCGCGCATCAGGACATGGATGCGTACCTGAGCCGAGGCCTCCACCCGCTGCTCTTCTCTGGCAACATGTGGGCTGACTGGTTCGCTCGGCAAGGTGCCATGCAGCACACCGTGTCGAAGGTGTACGAGGAGCTCTACAAATTCGAGCTGCAGCACTACAAGAGCCTGGCCAAGTACGTGGGCTGGGCCATGCAGAGGACCATGCACGCAGGACGTTGGGATGCGCCCGAGCAGGCAGCCCGCCCTCCAAAGGTGCCTAAGGTGCAGGCGGCCACTGTGGTCAGCCACTCCTTGGTTCGGCTGAATGGGACGGAGGTGGTGCTGTGCCGAGCCTGCTGCAGGCAGACCAGCGGGCAGGCGGGTCCCACTTGGGCACAGTTTGCGCGCTCAGCCTGCGAGCCCAGCCAGTACACCTCGCTGCGGGCCGAGGCCATCATCGAGCACGTCGGCGCGCAGCCCATTGTTGTATCGGAGGCGGGCGACTTCGCCATGCAGGCGATCGAGCGCGCGGCTTGCCCTGAGGACTCGGGGCCTAGGCCAGCCGAGCCTGCTCCCTGGGGCTCAGGGGATGTCACCATCGAGATGCAGGGGCACAGGCTGAGGCGCGCTGGGCCCACCATCTACTGCGAGGTTTGCGTGGCGTGGGCGGCGACAGGCTCCTCTCAGGCCCTCGCCCTGCCCTGTGCTGGTCCGCCCAACGCCGAGGGCAAGAACCAGCGGACCTACCTGTCCAACCTCAGGGCGCGGCTCAAGAAGCTGAGCCAAGGGCTGCACCCCAAGACGGGGAAGGCGCTCACCTGGGGAGGGGCAGGCGAGGCCCCAGACGGCCACAGAGCACGGGCCTCAGCAGTGGCCAACGCAGACGCGGGCGACAAGGCCTACGAGGGCGACGACGATGCAGGGCGGCCAGGCGGCATGAACGCGCAGGCGGGACAGGGCGAGGCGCCTTGTCTGAGCCAGGGCCACGAGGCTTGCGAGGTGCCTGCATTGGCTGATGGCGCTAGTGAGGATCAGACCGAGAAGCCCGCCAGGCGTGTTCGTCGGCAGGAGCTCCTGGTACGACTGCAGCAGAGGCAGCAGCACCTGACGGCCCAACGAGCTGATATGGCCATCACCAGGGGTGGCAGGGGACCTGCAAAGTCTGGTCCTGAGTGCGGCCCCGCCCTGAGTGATGGCAGGCTTGACAACCCGAAGTGGTCGCAGCCAGGCATGGGCTGCGACGAGGCTGGCAGGAGGACTGCGAGCCGCGGCCCTCTGAGCTGCCCCAGCACGGGCTCCGACGGCGACGGCAGCCAGGCCAGCAGTGTTCGGCGCAATACTACGGCCTGGGCCAGGGGTGGCAGGGGACCTGCAATGTGCGGTCGTGAGTGCGGCCCCGCCCTGAGCCCAGGATGCGACGAGGACCCCGACGGCAAGGGCACGGCCAGTGCCAGGGCTGGCAGGGGACCTGCAAAGTGCAGTCCTGAGTGCGGCCCCGCCCTGGGCACTGGCAGTCGCCCCCTGGGGGCGGCTCAGCACGCGGAGGACCAGGGGCAGCCGCCGCCGTCTTCTGGGGAGGCGTGCAGCCCCAGCTCGGGCACCGACGGCGACGGCAGACTGGCTGACCGTGCTCGTCGTGGTGCTACGGCCTGGGCCAGGGGTGGCAGGGGACCTGCAATGTGCTTTCGTGAGTGCGGCCTCGCCCTGAGCCCAGGATGCGGGAAGGTCCTCGACGGCAAGGATACGGCCAGTGCCAGGGTTGGCAGGGGACCTGCAATGTGCGGTCCTGAGTGCGGCCCCGCCCTGGGCACTGGCAGTGGCCCGCTGGGAGCGGCTCTGATCGCGGACGGCCAGGTGCAGCTGCCGAGGGCTCCTGGGGCGATGGGCTCAAGTGCGGCTACGGTTGGTGCCAGGGGTGGCAGGGGACCTGCATTGTGCGGTCCTGAGTGCGGCCCCGCCCTGAGCACCAGCACCCACCCTGGTCGGCGACGGGGTGCGGCCTGGGCCAGGGGTGGCAGGGGACCTGCATTGTGCGTTCGTGAGTGCGGCCCCGCCCTGAGCCCAGGATGCGACGTGGACCCCGTCGGCAAGGGTACGGCCAGTGCCAGGGTTGGCAGGGGACCTGCAAAGTGCAGTCCTGAGTGCGGCCCCGCCCTGGGCACTGGCAGCGGCCCTGCCCCGTCCGCTGGCAGCGCTGCGGAGGCTCGACCTGAGCCAGTGCAGCCAAGGCGCAGTGTCGCGCCCTGGCTCGAGCGGCAGGTCGCTGGCTGGGCGAGGTATTGGACCCAAGCACCAGAGGTCGGCGAGACGATGGAGTGCTACAGCGAGTGGATGGACCACTGCGTCGGCTACGTCACGCAGTTCTTGTCCCAGCCGCGCTTCGCCACCAGGCTGCGGGCGCGGGGGGTGACTGCCGTGGAGATGGCCGAGGAGATCTGCGAGCGCGCCTGGGGTACCGGCATGCCTGCAAGGCGGGCCTACTACAGGTGGCGCAACACGCTGACGCGGTCGCAGCGGATCGTGTCGGACTGCATGAGGCGCTACGACTACGTGTGCCTGCGGTCGTGGCTGGCCGAGCTGCAGCGGGCAGGGCAGCCTCCGCCCATTGGCCCGCTCAGGCCGTCGTCGGGGTCATGGACCGCTGGCCGCAGGAGGCGACGGCGGAGTGGCTGACCTTCGGCCTCTCCTCGCTCGGCCAGCCGCTGCGGGGCGCCCTGGCCCCAGCGGCTCGCCGCTCGGCGCAGCGGGGCGGCCTGGCCCCGAGCGCCGCCCTTCGCGCTCGACGTGATCGGCTTCCTCACTGGCCTCCCCTGAGGCCGCGGCCCCCTGGCCGCCCTTGCTGCGTCTAGTTGGCCTGGCCGACGCGACGCCCTGCCGCTGCTCTCCGCTGCTCTCCTCCTCCTCCTCCCCCTCCCCCTCCTCCTCCCCCTCCCCTTTTACCTCCTCGATTGCTTCGTGCCCGCACATGCAACACGAGTGACACACGCACACACACACACACAAGCGAGTGACGAGCGTGTCCGCGCCCGTGCCCTCGTGGCCTGGACTCCGAGGCGCGATCCGTTGGATGCTCGATCTCACGGGCACGTCCCGCGCGGGGCGTCTTCGCAAGGCCGCCCCATATGCAAGGGCAACGCCGAGGAGTCCAGACCGCGAGGCCGTTGGCAGAAATTTCCCGCCCAGGGATGGGTGGGTCTAGGGGCAGTCGTCTCGACGATTGCGACACTGCCGCATGCGTCAGGACTCTGAGATGCAGGCGACGAGCACCCATAGCACCTGGGGCAGCCTGTTGCCACTACGCATCCACACTGCGGGCAAGTTTTCGGGATGATTATCGATGATGGCTGGCAACTGGCAAAGTAAGTACGAGGGGGAAGCAAACGAGCCAGCTCCTCAGTGGGTTGCTCAAAAAACACAAGGCCAAGTACGATGTGTATGGGACCCAAGCTGGTCCGACAACCTGATTCTGATACACACGGCCGAATCCTCGAACAACTCCTGACGTACGATGGCGCTGACCTCTCTGAAGGGGTTCCGCCCATTTTTTCCCGCTGACCCCACACTTCACGGTTTGCCGCTCACCCCTGGCGTGTCCCGCTACTGCAGCTACGATTGGCGTTGGGAAGATAGTGTGCAGCATCAATCTCCAGAAAGCATGCTATCCCTGTCAGGCGATCCCTCCCGCGAGGACCCCTACTGTGCACGCTGTCCACTTGCCAGGGGTTCTTCGGTGCACGCTATCCCCAAGGTGGGGGGATAACGAGTACAGTCGAGGCGTTGGCCTAAGGAACCCTAAATAAGGAACGGGGCCCCATCTTTCCATAAGTCAAACTTTGACTTCCCATCGAAAACCTAAGGAACACCTCAGGCAAGCTGCAAAACAATGAAGGTACACGGAGCCCCTCCCCAACGAGAAGGGTTCCTTCTTCAGCGCCCCAACTGTACTAAGCGGACTGGCGGCGCCACATCGCACGTGATCTCTCCAACGCCAACCGCAGTTGGCACCAAGAAGCTGGAAGCACACATGGCTGGACCCACACGTGGACCATGCGGAGGCCACACGAATACGCGTGCGGATGGCCAGCTTGCCTAGCGCAGGGCCAGCTTGCCCAGCCATGCGACGGCCGAGCGCACTAAAGACATAATTACGGCCACGTGCCTTTCCATCTCTGGTCCAGGCACGCCATGCCCCAAAAACACCTGGATCCCAACATGTTGCCATCTCACGGGACGAATGCTTGCTTCTGCCGTCCTTCTGCTGGCCGCCTGGCAAATGTGTTGTTTCCGCCAGCCTTTCGCTGTGTGAGAGAGGGAGAGGAAAAAAAAAGAAAGAAAGAAAGACAGAGAGAGAGAGAGAGGAAAACAAAAAAACAGAGGAACAACATAAAAGGGGGGGGGAACAAAAAATCCGCCCCTCGAACCATCGATGGCGATGCCGTTTCTTGAATGCCCAGTAGGGCCCGTTCCTGACACCCTCGGCCCCGAAAGTGTTGAAATCCCTTGTGATCGAATTTTGTTATTCCGCCGCCTTCTGCTGGCGGCCCCGCCCCCCCCCGCCGTTTTACTCCCGCTGGCCTTCTGCCACCTTCGGCCAGAGAAGGGATGCCAGCTTGTTCTTAACGGGCGAAGAACGGTATAACATAAACTCTTTCGCTGTCGGGGGCGCCTGTCCCAGGGCGGCTGAAAAGATTATACCCTTACGGTGGCGCGTCAAGGTATAAACTTTCCAACCGCCCTGGTGCAGCGCCCCTGGTGACGGAAAGGTTTATTTTATACAGTCGGGGCGTTGACCTAAGGAACCCTAAATAAGGAACGAGGCCCCTATTTTCCATAAGTTAAACTTCGATTTCATATCGAAAACCTAAGGAAAACCTACGGCAAGCTGCGAAACAATGAAGAAACACGGAGCCCCTCCCCAATGAACAGGGTTCCTTCTTCAGCGCCCCGACTGTACCGCTCTTCGCCCGCCAATGTTCATCCTTCGCGGCGGAACGCTTTCCGGAGCGCCCCAACCCTGGGCGGCCCCGGAGACCCGCATCGCACCAGTGCGACGTCTCGCCTCGACCTCCGCCGCCCTCCGCCGGCGGGGCGCCCGTGGTGCTCCCGCCGCCCGCCCGCCGAGGGCGGGGCGCGCCGAAGGCGAGGCACCTTCTGGCCCGCCCTCTGTGCGTGGCCAGCCTCCTAATGTCCAGGGGCCCAGGGACGCACAAACACATCTACTTGTCCACATTTCGGGGGGTTCTCGTCTTCCCCTCCACTTCCCATGTTGTCCCATATGTTCTGGGGATCGACGATTCATTGTGTCTGTGTGTTTTTTCTCCCTCCTGACAGTGCGCTGCCGAATGCAGCGACGGACAGCGCGACTCCGCCGCCGGCCCGCCAGCCTCCGCCGCCCCTCGTTCCGCCTTCCACCTCCACCTGCTTGCGACGACCCTCCGCGGGCCTTTTCGCATATACAGGGACGACAGCACCCCGGGTGACCTCTCACGACGCACGCTTGCTCGGTGGGTGCCTGTGTCGGAGGACGCGCGGGCTGAGTGGCCTCGCCCACTCTGGGCCCACACTGCTGGCGGTATGGCGAGGCAGGATCCTGCAGCCCGCTGCAAAACACAATGACGGTGCTGGGTTCCTCGACCATCCTGGCCGGCAGGCGATTCTGAATCGGAGCCAGTTCCACCCCCCTCAGCCTCCTCCCTCTCATCACCAATCCTCTACCCTCAACCCCCTCCCCATCCTCCTCCTCCTCATCATCATCATCCTCCTCCTCTTCTTCCTCTTGCTCCTCCTCCTCCTCCTCCTGCTCCTCCTCCTCCCCCAGTTCTCAAGCATAGCCGGTTCGGTGAACATTTGGCAGGCGGCAACGGGCCACGACCTCCTGCAGCGAGCTACCAAATCATGACCTGTTGTGGCCCCGCTGCGAGGCGCAATCACCCCGGCTCGTACTCGAGTTCGGACCAACAATCCGCGCGAACCTGAACGGGACTCTGGGACCTTTTGTGGGCTTATTTCTGGGCTTTCGCCGCCTCCTCGAGGCTGTCGGCAAACCAATTCCGAATTTCAGGAATGAAACCAAAACGGGCACACACATGCTAAGCCAAACACCTCTCCCCCCAATCACAACTCACCGCCCCGTCGCCCTCGATCTCTGGCCCAGCAGAATTGAACAGCGAGGCTCCTCGCAGCCCAAGGCAGGCAGCACACTCGAGGTCGTGCAGCGAGGGCCTGCGATCTGGTCCGGTGGCCCAACCATTGCACTGAGGTGCCCATCCTGGGAACTGTCCTTCCGACGCTCTCTTACGCTGGCGTCGGAGGGCAGCTGTGAGCGACGAGGGCCGACAAGGTTGACAAAGGCTCGTAATGACTCCCCACGCGTAAGCCCCGCAGCTGGTACAATAAATCACGGACGAATCTCGAGCGACTGGGGAACAGTCGGGCCCGTAGACTCGAGAAAAAGAGAAAGCATGTTTGGTGAGACGCATAAGCACGGTCAGCTCTGTTCTTCTTCCCACGGCATCATCGAATCGGTCGCATCTCGAAACCTCGGGAGCAGCTGCTGTTGAGACGGTCCTGTTCCGTCGTCCTCACGGCTGAGCTTTGCCTCCAGGCGCTGTGCCTTGTCGGGGAGCGGGTCAACATCGCGCGCCTCTCCGCTGGCCGTGTCGACCTCCTGCTCCCCCGCCCAACGAAGGACCTGACCTACAGTGTGGGGGAATGCTCGAAGCTGTTTCTTGGCCACGTCCGCGGCCTGGCGAAGGCTGGCCCCGTGGCCAAGTCGCCGGCGCGGTCAGAGCCGAGCTCAGCGAAAGCTGTCGAGCGGCCTGCCTCCACGTCACTCCACGAGCAGGAGGCCTCAACCTCAGCAACGAAGGAGGTCCTGAGCCATGTGCATGGTGCACTCTGCTCCACAGATGCACGCTGCGGGATCCTGAGTCGCAGGCTGTGGCTGGGTCTAAGAAACAGCCGATAATCCTCGCGAAATCGGCCAAAAACCTGCGTTCGCTAAAAGGGGTTGACGCAGTCTGTAGTGGCCATCAAGGCGGCGTAATCTCCCCCGTCCCGCACCGTCTGCAAGGGGCCTGGCTCGCATGGCGCAGCACACCGCCACGATGCCCCCCCTCGTCGTCGAACATCGCTGGGCCGCAGCCAGCTCGCGAGAGCAGGGGGTCCGTGGGGTTCACGGCGGAGCCATCCGAACAGATATTGCCAAACAGCGTGCCACTGGGTGGTCTGTTGACCCCTGGCACGGAGCTGGGGAGCCAGCTCCGGGGAAGAGGGGGAGATGCCGGCCGCTGCTTTCTTGAAGTCACGACCCCAGCTACCCATCTGCAACGCAACGCTCCACGCCAGCGGGTCGAGCGAGGAGCGGCATTCAGCCTCGAACGCGTCACGACATAATCTGCGGTGAAAAAGGGTACCTGACGCGCCCAGGCAAATTTTGCAAAGCGGAAATGGCGCAAGCACGCGTGCATGAATCATGGCCTGCGTCCAATGACACAGTGAAATCCAACTGCGCGCTGCCTGTTGATGGTGGGGTGCCCGCGCCGATTTGCATGGCCCCTCGATTGCCTGCCGAATGGGCCCCCAGAGCAGCGGCCTGCGCCAGGCCCTGGGCGAACGCATGGAAGCACAGGCAGACGCATCAGACGCCTTCGCCGCTGCTGCACATGCGAGCCAGCTGGACTTGTTTGGGGGCCACGGGCCAAAGCGAGGATGTCGATCACCTCGCTTCGGTCGGCGCACAGGGTCTTGGCGTCCAAAACCTGCCAGCCGAGCGCCCTGACTGACTGCGCAAAAACGCGGGCAGGCGACTTGACTCTCGCCGCGAGAACCTAGCAGCCTGGGGCTCTTCGAGGGCGCCCACGAGGTCCTACTGGAGGGCCCGGTCGGGCCAACCGCCCCAAAGCGCCTGAACCCAGAACAATGATAAGGCACAAAGCTACGGGGCCCATCTGAAGGCCTGCGGCTGGGGAGTGCAAGCGGAGACCTAAGGAGGCAGCGCCTTTCTGCAGACTATCGAGGCCCCCCGCTGCGGAGCTCACGAAGCTGCGGCCCAGTCAGGCCTTTCGCCGGCGCGCCCTAGAGCACAGTTGCCTGCGGCCCTACTCGATGCACACGATGTACCACATCAGTTCGTTTACGGCGTCTGAGTTTCCAACTCCTCCTAGATCCTTGGCAAAGACTAGCTCGGACCGTGGGGGTACGTCGCCTCTGGCCACGTGTAGCGTCGGATCCGAAAACTTTGACATGCCTCTTCCCGGAGAATTTGAGACCGCGCGAGCGATGCGACAGACCCTTGACAGGTGGGGAAGACGATGTAATGTAATGCGACATATGGTCGGTGAGCACCACCTCGAGACGTCGGCGCCCTTTCAAAACTTGATTCCGACTTCCCTGAGCTCCTCGATCACGAGGGCAGTCGATCCTAGAACTTGAGCGGGGACATCGACCAACATGTTGCGGGCGTGCACGGTTGGGTGCTGCTGCAGGATGGCACTGCGCAGCCCAGAAAGGAGAACGCGCGCAAAACTCGTTGCCAGCGTGCAGCCTGCCAGCGCCGCGCCATCTTCAGTGAACATGTTACTCGTGGCAAAATGGAAGTTAATCGTCCTGGGCCCCGGCCGGATGCAGGACACAGTTTACAAGCTACGTCGTCCAGCAAATGTTCGTGGCCGCATGCTCGGCCTCATTCAGGAGGTGGTAGCGTGATATATGCTCGTGGAATTGAACTGGATCCGCGAACAGCGTAGCCACCTGGAGGTTATTCAAAAATGCCAGATATTTCCAGAATGTTAAGCCCCCAGCCAGCCCTCGCGCACGCCCCCCCCCCCCCCCTGGGGCCCCAACAGTAAGGCATGTTGGGTGAAACTTCCAAGGCGCGCGCGGCATCCTGCCGAACGCGCCCCAATACACGGCAATACCTATCGGGGCGCGTGCCGTTGTCGTCGCCATCGCCAGCGAATTCAACGATGGACGGCCATCTGCTCGACTGCACAGGCTCGGCCCCCGACGAGGGCATGGCAGCTGGGAAGCGCCGCTGGAAGCCTGGGTCTGGGGGGCCGCGCACGGGGGTTGACGCAGTCGATGCCATGGCCCGCGTTGCGTCGGGACCTCTCGAGGGCGCCCTGGACTTGCCGGAGGTCCGGTGGAGGCAATGTGGCCTGCGGGGCCTCCTGCTCTTTCTGGTGACTGGTGGGGCTGTTATTGTGCTGCCAGAACTTAGCCAATTGGCCCCCCAGGCGCTGGGCCGCCTGGTCTGCCAGGAGCGGCGGCCCATCAGAGCCGACGCGATATGGCGTCGGCGGAGGGTCTCGGGCGAACCGACGGGCCAGCTCGCCTTCGCCAGCAGCCGCGCCCCTCGCCCAAGCCCGCCACCTTTGCCATCTAGATGTAGCCGTGACTTTGTCCACCTCATCGCGTAGCCTGGGTGGAACATCCCCCCCCTCCTTCGGCCTGGACTGGAAGAAGCGGGCCACGTCGCCCAGCGCGCGCAGGTCTGGGCCTAGGGCGGAGGGCCCCGAGTTGCGCGGGGCCTGGCGCAGCCCGCCGATGGCACAGCAAAGCGACTGGATGCGAGCCTTTTCCCCATGGGCTGCCGATCTCGTGCGCGACGCCACGCGGGGCGCGCCGTTCCTGGGCCCGTGGAAAGGCCCCGATGCCCCGACAACTGCACCGATCTAGTCCGACGACGTCCAGCACGTCCTCTGAAGGGGGCGCCCTCGTCTACGAGCTCAAGCAAGTGGCGACGCCCATCCCCCATGTGTCCGAGCCATCCCCCAGACGTCTTCTATGGAGGCCTCCCGAGGCAACTGATGGGGTTCCCCAATCCAGCCGTGATCGAGCCCCTCCCGTCTGCGTCCGATCGGGAACTTTCTGGGGCGGGGCGCCCCGCTGACGCGCGCCTGCATTGGGGCGCGGCGCGAGAGCGACGCCAGCTGCGCGGGCGCGCGCGGCCCGCAAGGCGCGGCGCGCATCGGCCCGATGCCGGGCGCGCAAAAGGCCACGCCGCGCGCGACAATGAAAATGTCGAGGCGCCCGGGTCTGCCTGTGGCCGCTAAGGTCGACATGTTCGGCGCAGCGCTGGCCTCATGTCTGTGCTTCCGCTCGTTCCGAATCGTGCTCCCGCTGCAGCGCTGGCCTCATTTCCGCGCTTCCGCTCCTTTCGACTCGCGCTCCCGCTGCAGCGCTGGCGTCATGTCCCGTGCCATGCCACATGCCACGGCATGCAATGCAATGCTAGGTTGATACTGCGCTTTGCGGTGCTTTTCTACGCCATGCCATGCCGTGCTCTGCAATGCATCGCGTAACCTTTCGGGACCGTTGCCCTGCTCGACATCCGACTGCGCGAGTGGAGAGGGGATCTGCGCCATGGTAAGGGATGGGAGGGAGGGGTAGGATGTCAGATTTGACGCGAGCGCACCTAGCTTGTCCTTAGCCCTCCCCCACCTCCCCCTCCCCCTTCGCCCCCCTCCTCCTCCTCGTTGAAGGCCCCCGGCCGACGACGTCGGAGGTCTGGGTTCGGGGGGCCAAAGCTCGACCGCCGACCCTTCGGCAGCGCTCCAGGGGCAGCGTTTCGAAGTGCGCCCGGCCGCGGCAACGACGACGGCGCCCCCCGGCGGCGGCGGCGGCGGCGGCGGCGGCGACGGCGACGACGACGACGACGACGACGACGACGACGACGACGACGACGACGACGACGATGACAACAACGACGACGACGACGACGACGACGACGACGACGACGACGACGACGACGACGATGACAACGACGACGACGACGCCGACGACGAAGGCAACGACGACGACGAGACGGCCTTTCGCGATTTCTGGGCCACCGGGGGGCCGACTTCAGACTCGAAGGCCCCTCCGTCGTCCCAGGCGGGGCTGGATTTCCTAGCCGGCCCCCTCGAGCCCGGTGGCTCGAGCGTCGACGGGAGCTCGCGGGGCGCCGGCAAGCCCCCCCCCGGCGGGGAAGGCGAGGGAGGGGGGGGCGGAGGGGGGGGGGCGGGGGAGGAGGAAAGACAGGAAAAGGGAGGAGGAGGGAGGGCGGATGAGGCGGAGGAGGAGGAGGAAGAGGGCGAGAAAGAGGAGGGGAGGGGAGGGAGGAGAAGGGGAGGGGGGGCGGAGGGGGAGGATGGGGGCGGAGGAGGAAAAAGAGGAGGGGGAGGAGGAGGGGAGAGGAGGAGGAGGAGAAGGAGGAGGAGGAAGAGGAGGAGGAGGAGGAGGAGGAGGAGGAGGAGGAGGAGGAGGAGGAGGAGGACCGCCCCCAGGGGCCCTGGGGCGGCTTCGCCGGAGTTCGAGAGGAGGTCGGCGGCCTCGCCAGAACTCGAAACAAGTTCGGCGGCCTCGCAGGGGCCCGGAAAAAATCAAAAGTTCGAACAACAGCTGGAAAATAAAAACAACAATTGAAAAATTGCCCTCCCCCGCCCCCCCGCGGGGGCCCCCTGGGGCGGCTTCGCCGGAGATCGAAAAAAATTCGGCGGCCTCCGGGGACTCCGACAAAAAGATCGGCGGCCTCGCCGGAGTCAGAAAAAAAAACTCAAAAGTTGGAAACAAATTGAAACAAATGAAAAATCGATTATCCCGGCAAAGCAACCTAACAGCGATGTGTAGAAGCATATCTGAAAGCATTCCCCTTAAGATTCAGATGAAAATCCAGTTGTCGAATTCTGCTGTTCTCGCAGTCGTAGTCGCATTCGCGATGACAGTCGCAGCGGCAACGGCAGTCGCAGTCACAGCCTCAGCCTCAGCCTGCCTCAGCCTCAGCCTCTGCCTCAGCCTCGGCCTCAGCCTGCCTCAGCACTGCCCTCAGCCTGCCTCAGCATCAGCCTGCTTCAGCCTCAGCCTCAGCCAGCCTCAGCCTCAGCCTCAGTCTGCTTCAGCCTCAGCCTCAGTCTGCCTTCAGCCTCGGCCTCAGCCTCAGCCTGCCTCAGCCTCAGCCTGCCTCGGCCGCAACATCAGCCTGCCTCAGCATTCAAAATGTTGCCCAGGAGTGGAGTTCTGGGAACTAGAAGAACACGAAATGGCCTACAGTTGGCTCCGGGCATTCAAAATCATGCCCAGGAATGGAGTTCTGGGAACTTGAAGGGCACGAAGTGGCCTACAGTTGGCTCTGGGCATCCAAAATGTGGCCCAGGAGTGGAGTTCTGGGAAATCGAAAAGCACGAAAAGTCCTACAGTTGGCTCCGGGCATCCAAAATGTGGCCCGGGAATCGAGTTCTGGGAAGTCGAAGAGCACGAAGTGGCCTACAGTTGGCTCCGGGCATCCAAAATGTGGCCCGGGAATGGAGTTCTGGGAGCACCAAGAGCGATTTTGCGAGGATGTCCGAATCGATTTCGGCTTCGGCGGCAGCCTCCCCGGGTCCCGCCCAGACCCCCCTGAGGAGTCATGATGCTCTGTTTTGAGCCCACTAGAAACCTATCAGCAAGAGTTGTTAGGTAAACAAAAATTAAATCCCACCAGCCCTTTGGGCGTGAGTGGTTTAGAAAGCTCTCTCTGTTCTCAACCCCCCTTCTTCCCCTTCGGGGAGGGGTTTACCCCTCCCCGTCCCCCCTCCCCCTGGGCCTGGAGAGGGCGCCCCGCGGGTCGTTGGAGGGGTCTTTTTCGACTCCTGGGAAAGCTAACGAACGCCACCCCTCACGAGGATTCTGGCCCCGACGGGGGGAGGCAGAAAAGTGCTCCCCTCTTCTGTGAAGCCAAAATCATTGATTTTACTACGGTTTTGGCCCCATTTTGGCCTTCTGAGGGGGGAGCGCTAATCCCACCAGCCCTTTGGGCGTGAGTGGTTTGGAGAGCCCGCTCTGTTCTCAACCCCCTTCTTCCCCTTCGGGGAGGGGTTTACACCTCCCCCTACCCCCTCCCCCTGGGCCTGGAAAGGGCGCCTCGCGGGTGGTCAGAGGGGTCTTTTTCGACTCCTGGGAGGGCTAAAAAAACGACGCCCCTCACGAGGATTCTGGCCCCGACGGGGGGAGGGAGAAAAAATGCTTTCCTCATCTGTGATCGATCCCCCGACAAATGGCCCCAAGATTCCTCCCAGACCCCTCACAGGGAGCCCCACGAGTCCCCAAGAGGCCTCCAAGAGGCCCCCAAGATGCCCCCAAGAGGCTCCCAAGAGGCCCCCAGAGGCTCCCCCGAGGCACCCACGACGCTCCTGGAAGGCCCTGGAGCTGCCAAGAGGCGCCCAAGACGCCCCAAACGGCATCCAAGAGGCTCCCAAGAGGCCCGAAGACGCTCTCCCAAGGCACCCAGCACGCTCGTACAAGCCCCAGAGGCCGCCAAGAGGCGCCGAAGACGCCTCGAGAGGCCTCCAAGAGGCTCCCAAATGACATCAACTACTACTTCTACTCCTATCCTTATTCCTTATTAGAATATACTCCTACTCCCCCCTCAGGCCGGCAGATAGGAGCCGCATCCGGGTGGCCCCATCCTAACCTGTAGAAAACAATACAAAATCAACATGTTTCGTATTTTTTCCTCTCGACATGGACGTCCTGTCGTCCACGGCGATAATCCATTGCAAAAAATTATCCCGGCAAAGCAACCTAACAGCGATGTGTAGAAGCATATCTGAAAGCATTCCCCTTAAGATTCAGATGAAATCCAGTTGTCGAATTCTGCTGTTTCTCGCAGTCGTAGTCGCATTCGCGATGACAGTCGCAGCGGCAACGGCAGTCGCAGTCACGCCTCAGCCTCCCCAGCCTTCCTCCTCCCCCCCTACCTTCTTTTCCTCCTGCTCCTCCTCCTCTTCCTCTCTCCTCCTTCCTCCTCCTCCTCTTCCTCCTGGCTCCTCGTCCTCGTCTCGTCCTCCTCCTCGTCTTGCTCGTCCTCCTTCCTCCTTGTGCATCTCTCCTCCTCCTCCTCCTCCCTCCTCCTCCTCCTCCTCTCCTCCTGGTGGTCCTCGTTTCCTCCCTCCTGGTTGCTCTCCCCCCCTCCTCCTCCTCGTCCTCCCCTGCCTCCTCCTCCTCGTCCTCCTCCTCCTCCTTCCCCTCCTCCTCCTCCTCCTCCTCACTGGTAGTCCTCCCAACTCCCTCCTCCTCAAAACTCCTCCTCCTCCTCCTCCTCCTACCTCTTCCTGGTCGTCCTCGTTCTCGTCCTCCTCGTCTTGCTCGTCCTCCTCCTCCTGGTGTTCTCTCCTCCTCCTCCTCCTCCTCCTCCTCCTCCTCCTCCTCCTCCTCCTCCTCCTCCTCCTCCTCCTCCTCCTCCTGGTGGTCCTCGTTCTCCTCCTCCTGGTGCTCTCCCCCCCCCTCCTCCTCCTCATCCTCGTCCTCCTCCTCCTCCTCCTCCTCCTCCTCCTCCTCCTCCTCCTCCTCTTCCTCCTCCTCCTCCTCCTCCTCCTCCTCCTGGTAGTCCTCCCCCTCCCCTCCTCCTCCTCCTCCTCCTCTTCCTGGTCGTCCTCCTCCTCCTGGTCGTCCTCCTCCTCCTGCTCGTCCTCCTCCTCCTCCTGCTCGTCTTTCTTCTCCTGCTCCTCCTGCTCCTCGTCCTGCTCCTGCTCGTCCTCGTCCTCCTGGTCTTGCTCGTCCTCCTCCTCGTCGTGCTCTTGCCCCTGCTGAAAATGTGGCCCAGGAATGGGAGTTCTGGGAAGTCGAAGAGCACGAAGTTGCCTACAGTTGCTACGGGCATTCAAAATGTGGCCCGGGAATGGAGTTCTGGGAACTCGAAGAGCACGAAGTGGCCTCAGTTGGCTCCGGGCATTCAAAATGTGGCCCGGGAATGGAGTTCTGGGAACTCGAAGAGCACGAAGTGGCCTACAGTTGGCTCCGGGCATTCAGAATGTGGCCCGGGAATGGAGTTCTGGGAAATCGAAAAGCACGAAGTGTGTGACTGTTTGCATCCGGGCAATCAAAAAATGTTAGCCCGGGAATGCGGTTTCTGGGATGTCGGAAGGATTCACGAAAGTGCGTGAACCTGTTGTGCATCCGGGTTATTCTTAATGTGGCCCGGGAATGGCGTTCTGGGATGTCGAAGAGCACGAAGTGTGTGACTGTTGCATCCGGGTATTCAGAATGTGGCCTGGGAGTGGAGTTCTGGGAAGTCGAAGAGCACGAAGTGTGTGACTGTTGGTGAAAAACGAGCCCGGCACCCTGCCGCCCGGCAACTCCCCAACACCTGCCCGGACCCCCCTGTGGAGTGATCTGTGAGCTCTTTTGAGTCAACTAGAAACCTATCAGTCTTCGCTGTTAGGTAATACCACAAAGAGCACACGCGCGCGTTCATGTCAGAATCCTACCGAACACCGTGTGTTTGCAAGCATTTCAACATAAACACATCAAAAACCCAATGTTTTTTCCACAAAAATTGTACAAATGTTCCGCCCGGGCTCTCTTGCTGAAATCATGGGAAAACCATAGGAATCTCAAGAATTCGATCAAATCAAGCGATTTCACGTCATCGCGCGGTGCACTCGCGATGCTCTGTCATGCACCCAGGCCGCGAATCCTGTGCAAAAAATACCATTATCCCGGCAAAGCAACCTAACAGCGATGTGTAGAAGCATATCTGAAAGCATTCCCCTTAAGATTCAAACGAAAATCCAGTTGTCGAATTCTGCTGTTCTCGCAGTCGTAGTAGCATTCGCGATGACAGTCGCAGCGGCAACGGCAGTCGCAGTCACAGCCTCAGCCTCAGCCTGCCTCCTCCTCCTCCTGCTCTTTCTCCTGTTCCTCCTCCTCCTCCTCCTCCTCCTCTTCCTCCTGCTCGTCCTCGTTCTCGTCCTCCTCGTCTTGCTCGTCCTCCTCCTCCTGGTGCTCTCTCCTCCTCCTCCTCCTCC